>SZWC01007143.1:13725-51258 GCA_023375785.1 Penium margaritaceum | reverse complement strand
AGGAATGTACCCCTGATTCTTGAATTCAACAATTGACAATGAATGAAGTACATGATTCTTAATGACACCTAGGTTTTTTGGGTAGGAGTTATCTTCTTGATCGAATTTGATTCAATTGGTGGATTTTGAGACCCTTAGATTCAATAAAGTCATGTTCATGGTCTTGTGTCTGACATGTTGTCTTATGTTGTTCAGTGATGCATGCGTTTCCCAAGCTATGTAGATTAATGTCAGTATTGTCCATGTATTCGAAAATACACATGTAGGATCTAATGCTATGTAGATTGATGAGAGAATGTGCGAGGGGTATTGAATTGAGCTATTTATGTGGCTTCCTCAATCCATCAAGCCAAGGTTTCAACGGATTTCAACTAGGTTTCAAAATGCTACATACAAATTCACAAATCAGGGTGGTACTTCAATGAAGGTACCATGTCCCCTGGTTCTGGGCATGTCGTGTAGTACAGCTTTACCATCAAATGTCTCCATTCCTTGCGCACTCTTGAAAGCACATAGCATGTCTCAACTCCACAAAGGCATGAAGTCACTGTTCACAGCGTTCATGAGGATTGAGTGTAATCCATTGACTTCTCATACACCAGCATAGAAAAAAAACTGGTATTGTTATTGGCTTCAGTACGGTTTCACACTTCATTGTGCTGGAAGATGTTCCACAAAGAATTTCATAGCTATCTACCTATGATTGATTTTAGGAAACACCTGGTTATGACTGCTATCATTTCAATGCTAGCCTCTGTTATTGAGGAAACTTAATGGTTAATGTGAGAATGATTGTTTTGGGGAACATCTGTTTTAAAATGTCAATCCATACACATGGACATTGACAACATGTTGTGAGACAGAGTTCTAATGCACCTCTGCATGTGGTACACAGAATCAACCCCTATACTTAGTATTGCCACCATATCCAAAGGCATTTTTTGGCATGTTTCGTCCATGAAGTCAAAATGTTACAGCGACCAAGAGCTTGGACCTCATAATCCCATACATAGACATTTTGGCAATGGTTAGAAGGGTCTCCATGACTGAAAATAAATCTGTGAAAGCAAAACTGCATGCTAGACCTAGAAATCATACAGTTATCTTAAATTCCAAGAGCATCCATGCCACGCAATTCATGGTTTTCCTATTTTTCTATTTCCCTCTGCGACATCATCTATCTCTCCCTCATCCTCTACCTCTGTCTTGTCTTTCTTTTCATCTTGCATTCCTCCGTACTCATCAGTTAACCATGCACCTTCTGTGTCGTAATCCTCTTGAGTCAACAACCCGTGCTTCGGCTCTACTGCATACTTGAGAGAGTCCTCACTGCAACCATTAAAAACATAGATGTGGAAGTCATCCTTAGTTGCCTTGCCAACCTCCTCATGTGTGGAAGAAACCCTACGCTCACCTTCAGGGTCTTCTTCTTCATGGTCACAGTTTTCGGTTGATGCTCTATCACACTCGTTGCTTGCTCCTCCATCTGGTACCACCTGTTATCCCATGTGCCGCTTCTGGTCTCTCTGGTCCTACACTTGCTCCTGGTGCTGCAAGGTTGGCTCAAAGCTGTGTAGCTTCCTCGTGTAGATGCGCTGCTACAGAATTCTTTTTGTGGCCCTTGCTTCCAAACCTTAGGCAAAAGAAGTTGTGCTTATGGAGTGGTTCACACTCTAGGAGGGCACTCCTGGGCCTCCCTCGGCCTTACGCAGTCATGGTTGTCTCCAACCAGAAGTGATAGCCCGGATACCCTTTGCTACAATCTACGGCATGAGATTTGCGTAGATCTTGCTCCAATACTCATTTTCTGGCCAAATTCCACGCACACAATTGGGTCTTCTCCATGTAGAACCAACCACCCCATTTTTTTAGACTCCTCAAATAGTGTACGCCACTGCCAACCATACATGAGAGACTTCCGAGAAATTTCCTCCAAGTGGTTTCTAAGCTCTGGAATGTGGTGAGAACCTTTCGTAACATAGAGAATTCAACATGTCCATGTACAACTTTAAGAAGGGCATCTCATTCTTGATCATAATTTATTGGAAGCTTCATGTATTCATAGATATTGTACTTCACCTCATATGGGAGTCCTTGAAGACTTTCTTTTCTCAACTTTCATTTTTAAAACTTTTTTCATGATATGAACTGGGAATACTTGTAAACTCTCCATCATTGTTCCATGCAAATCCATTGGACGAGAACTACATACGTACATACACAAGCTTTGAGCACAATACGCTGAAATTCTCTGTTCAAAGTTATCATGTACGTTTTCATAGATTCATCATGTTTTGTTACCGCTTGGATGACCTATTTTTGGCTACTTAGACGCGGAGTGGGATCCACATGACTTCGTTTTTGTTTGGGCCTTCTTGAAGACCATTTCAAATCTAGATCTGTTCTATTGGTTCGCTACCCCCTCCCCCTCCCCCCCCCCCCCCCCCCCCCCCCCCCCTCCAAGCTAAAAAGTGCATGAGGCAAGTGTACGCCGAACTACATGACAACTGCCACATAAGGAAGACGCATTTGTACTAGTGCACAGGTTGGGATCCATGGAGCGGCGCTCTTCATTGTGTGTCCCACCGCTGTGCAGACCGTGTGACCATTCCTTGCTTACAAACATTGTGTGTGGCTAATCAGACAAGTCATCGCATGCGTATGCTCCGGCTGAAAGGTCAACTGGGTTGTCCACGTTCTTTTTTCCCATCAAAATTGCCAACACGATGACGTCGATTGAACAGCTGGCAAAAACATGTTTCAAAAGAGAAAGAAAGCTATATATTAATTGAAACGTGTGAACTCTGTCGTAACTGATATAGTTGCAAACAATGACTGTTCATTATAAAGAACATAATAAAATCTCCTTCAGTTTGAATACCCGTTGGATCGATCGATGAAACGATGAAAGGTAATGGCAGAATAATGTTGTACAAAATAGTCTTTCTTGGGAGGTCATGAACATCACTGGCATGGCGAGAGAAAAAAGTGCAGACCGGCAGACCAAAACACTCCCCATTGTTTACTAAATTAGGACAAAACAGAGAGCACATCTTGTGAATCCAAACAAAGGACAAAGGATTTCTGATAAGTATGTCCCAGCCGCCATTCTTCATTGTGCACACAACAATTGTGCGCACAATGGTACTGGCGGTGTCGAGCATGATTGGGGTAACTACAAATCCTTTTTTATGAGGTGCACAATGAACAGTGACTATTTGCAAACACCAATTCAGGAAGAAGCATTTTTGTTCGTCAATTCAATTCCATCAACTGTCAGTGCAAGGCTGACCGCATGATGCAGTGCACTCCGGAACACGGGAAGAAAGATTGACGAGCTTGTCCCAGGATTTTCTATCAAATCAAGATGTCCGGGAAAACAAGTAGCTAGAACTCAAGCAATAAGAATGACAGCGTTTCGATGCAACAATCTGACAGCGAGGGATCTCAAGGTTAAAAAAAAAAATCACACATTTTTCTATTGTAAACTACAAAATGAATTTACAAAAACTATCTTTGATGTTCAATTCAACGATTGGATGGTTAGAATTCATCGAAATGAAGCAATATGAACAACTGTTGTAAATAGCTAAGTAAAGGGAATAATAGAAACGAATTGTCAAGGAGGATTCCATTGAATACTCTACCGAATCCCGACCTGTTGACTCCTGAAATACAACAACCCTGTGACACATCTTGACAAATAGTTTCCCACAAGGTACCTGCCAGTCTCCACTATGCGCACAATGGAACACTATCCAATTGTCATGAGCATTGTTACTCAAAATCATTTTCCCCAGGTGCGCAACAAGTAGTACCAGGTCTTGTTGCCAGCCGAGGTCAGACGTCAACCTCGTAAGAACTTTCAATATTCTTTCATTGATGGTGCAAAGGATGAGCATCCATTTGCACAATTGTCACATTTCCATCTACTTCCACTGGTATTTGACGTGCGCTTCTGGGTACACTCCCCTTGAGCATTTTTCAGCACTAGGAGTGGAAGGGTTCTACAACCGGAGTCGAAGCCCCTCCTCACCCCCACAAAAGTGTTAATCTTGATTGAACATGGAAGTACACAATCCTCGTACTACATTCAAATAAAGTTGTACACAAGTGCAATCGAGATCTGTTGTGGATGTTTCCTAAAAGAAAGTGCACTTGTTCAAAGTTGGGCCACGTGTGCATATAATCCATCGTGCACCTTCTCATACACTCCCCACGCACACCTTGTTGAGTCGGGGGAGGGAGTGGGACGGTGGGTAAAACGAGTGAAGAAGACGGAAGGGTACTTCTGATCAAATGGATCTCGATCAGCCATTTGATGAGGCTCTGTGACAATCGTGCCACTTTCTAAGTACGATGTTTCCATTGTGCCAAGACGAGGACAAATCTAGGTCATCATAAGATCTCGACCTCTTGACATCCAGAAAACATGGGATGAAATTTCTAAAATACTTAGATTGTAACTATCTACATTGAACCTAAATTTAGCATTAAGTGATTTATTTTATTTTACGTATTACAAGGATTTCTTTGATAAAAGATTTAAAGATTTAAAGATTTCTTTTATTTTTCCATGATTCTATTTGAAAATAAACTTTAAACAAGTACACACTATTTAACGGCTCTCCACACACCATTACTCATTCAAACATACACTCTCACATACAATCTCTACATACATACTCACACCCCCCCTATCAACCCCCTAATATCTACCACCACCGACCGCCATTCAAACCATACACACTAGTGCATGACTCCGCACACTCCACCACTCATCCTAACATACACCCCCACATACACTCCCCACATACACTCCCTCACCTACCCCTCCCCCCCCCCCCCCCCCCATCCCTAGTATCCATCGCCCACCTACCACCATTCAAACCAACACACACTAGTGCACGGTTCTGAACACACTCCCATCGATTCAAACATACACCTCCACACGTACAATCTCCCACCTAACCCCCCACCCCCTGAACACCGTATCCACTACCCACTTACCACCATTCAAACCAACACACACCACCACTCATTCAAACATACACTCCCATGTACACTCCCCACATATCATCATCCACCTATCTTCTCCCCACCCCTAATATCCACCGTCCACCCACCGCCATCCAAACCATCACACACTTGTGCAAAATTCTGCACACATCTCAACTCATTCGAACAGACAACCCCACACGTACTCCACACATACACTCTCACACCTAACCCCCCATCCCCCGACCGCTAATCTCCACCACCCACCCACCACAATTCAAACCAACACACACTTGTGGATGGTTTTCACACATCACCACTCATTCAAACATACACCTCCACATTGATTCCCCACACACATTATCCCGTCTACCTCCCCCTCCCCCCTTAACACAACACGTACAAACTACCAACCAAACACAAACACATGTACACACATACAACATCACAGATGTATGTAGTGCATAACAAAGAAGCATCCAATAAAGACAAACAACAACATACGCACTTTATCTAGTGCATGAACAATTCCACTTTCCTAGAGCCTTCCTAATACACCAGTTTGTTTCATACACACTTCTTCTCGTGTATAAAAGTTGTTCGAGTAACCCTACCTCGTTTTCTCCCACCTCCATCATGACTGCACATGCGTGCTAGCANCCCCCCCCCCCCCTTGACACAACACGTACAAACTGCCAACCAAACACAAACACATGTACACACATACAACATCACAGATGTATGTAGTGCATGACAAAGGAGCATTGAATAAAGACAAACAACAACATACGCACTTTATCTAGTGCATGAACAATTCCACTTTCCTAGAGCCTTCCTAATACACCAGTTTGTTTCATACACACTTCTTCTCGTGTGTAAAAGCTGTTCGAGTAACCCTACCTCGTTTTCTCCCACTTCCATCATGACTGCACATGCGTGCTAGCAAGGTTGGAAAAACATGCGCCAGCGGCAACATTCACAAGTCAAGGGCCAGAGGTCCACCTGCCAACGCACTTTTGTTGGACATCACACCATCGCTATGACAAGGTACCCATATTTTTTGGCATACTCGGGGCCTCAACCGAGTTTCAGGGGCATTTCGGGCATTTCTTCTGTTTAAAAAAATCAGATTGCATGAGCGAGCCAGCGGGCAAACGTGCTCCCTATGCAAAGGGCGTGTTTTGCTCGCACCTTCACGTGGCGTTTTGTACACGCCACTTGCTCCCATCGCACCACTGCAAGACACTTGGCAGCTCCCTAGTTGTCAAAGGAGTTCAGGATCTGGTGCTTGCTGATGTGGACGAAGTTTTCCCAACAGTTTGCCATCCGCCATTCACTGCTGGTTGTCATTTCCTTGTTGTTTCTTCTTGCAGTCCTTGTTTTACCCAGGTTTTCTATAAATCCAAATGTTTCTACGACATGGCTTGCTCTACTGCTAGCCTCCCTGCACCATGTCGATCTCCATGGGATGGGTTTATTGCTGTTGTGCTCGGCGTTGAAGATTCTCTTGCTTCTCATAAAACCCCCCTCGATGGTAGCGTGGCGCGTCAACGCGCTTGACGATGGCCACCATAGTCTAGAATTCCCATCCCAAAGGTCAGCCAACTACCAATTGAGCCGCTCATTTTCTAGCTTCAGGGTACCTAGCAGCTTTACAATCTGCTCCAGGGCATGCTCCATGGCTCTTGATGACTCTTGACCATTGGAGATTCTCATAACGTTTAGCAGTGAATTGGGAGCAATCAAAATATTTTGGTAGCAACTATGCATTCCGGGACAAAAATCTGATGTCTTCAAAGTGCATCGGAGTCATCCGTCGTATCTCGTGCATGCACAGTAGGCAGTATGGACCCACTAGAAACATAGCAAAAAACTCCAGAGGTTGGCTCCTGCGTTGGCTTCAAAGTCTGGTCCAACATTCTCCCTCTCATTCAGCCCTGGCGTTGTTTGACGTAGTCCATGCCTTTGGCTCCTTGAGTTTTGTAGAGCTCCTGCAGCGCTTCCACCCAACTAGAGGCTCTGACTCTGATACCAGACGTGAGAGTGTGTGCTCTTTGAAGATTGAGCCTTGTTGTGTGGAGAGCACAGTCGTAGCGCAAAAATAGACTTGGACAACCCTAGAAGCCAGAACTAGAGAACACTTATCATCACAGGTTATGATAGGTTATTTACAATGAGCAATATATAGGGTGTTGGTACTGTCTATCCAGCTAGCTCTGGCCTTAGCCTACTTCTCTCCTAGCTTGCTCTAACAAGCTACTTGCACTTGTACCCGGTACCCTTCTTGCACCCAATGGTCAGTGCGAGAAGTTCCTGGCCGTCAGTCTATCCAGATCAATGGTTTACCTTTGATCTTACTTTCTCACACAATGGGTGCGCATTGCTTTGACGAGCTGCTTTGTGAGACAGACGTCACTGTGGATGCCTCCTAGCAGTGGATGGGGTTGTCTTGTTGTATACGCCATCAGAGGTACTACAACCATTGCACGGTCGGGATCTCTGGTTTTATGTTCATCGTTGACCGCTTCCGTGATCAGGGGTTTGCCTGCGAGGCAACCCCTCAGCCGGTAGCGTAACTACTATGCTACTTGCCAAGAGAGTGCCCCTTTCATTGCACCAAAAACTCGCGCCGACATCCCTGCTAGCGGTCTGCCAGAATCTTGTCCGCCTCAAGCTCCTCACTTCCTTCAACTTGGAGAGTAGGACGTGGAGGAGCCCCGCAACCCTGGAAGAAGGTGTTTAGGTTACAATTGGAATAAAACAGGGAGATGTAGAACACCGGATGGATGGTGTAGTGAGATGGCAGGTCCAATTTCTAAGACACAACCAATCGCTTCTCTAAGACATGGAACGAACCCATCCATTGCGGCTTGAGCTTCTGGCTCACAACTCCCATCAGTTGCAGGTTGACAGATATCAGCATCACGTGATCACCGACTTGGAACTCCTTGGCAGACTGATGCTTAACAGCCTGCTGCTTTTGGTGCTTATGTTCCGTAAGCAATTTTTGTTGTACCAGGGCCCATGTGGTAGAAAACCTATCAGTACTTTACTATCCTGCCGAAGTAGACGTTGTAGTCGCAAGGGTGGCTTGGCTCAGTGGCCAGTTGTTGTAGACCATCTCAAATGTTGAATTTCTTTTTGATGGCAACACCGCTGAGTAATACGCAAACTGTGCCACTTTGAACTTCCCCTTCCAACCCTCTCCATCCAGTGGAACCATGCTCCGTAACAACTGCTCCAATGTCTGGTTCGTGCGCTCTCTTGGCCCATCGCTTTGTGGGTGGTATGCAGTGGTCAGCTGCACCGTGTGCCCAGGTTCTCCATGAGATCTTTCCACAATCGCAAAGTGAAACGTGGATAACAATCTCAGACCACCAACTTTGGCACTCCCTGCAGTTCAAGAACATACGCTCTTGACATGGGATGAAATATGCAGTTTTAGAGAACCGATCCACAACCACCAGCACCATGTTGTTGCCATGTTGCGTCACAGGAAACCCGTCAATGAAGTCAAGTGAGATGTCTGTCCATGGCCTCTCAAGTAGAGGAAATGGTTACAACTCTCTAGGTGGCTTCGTCCTTCACACCTTGACACGTTGGCACACATTGCAGCTACTCAAAAACCACTTGCAGTCAGTTGCCATTGAAGAACACCAACATTAACGTGCCACGGCTTTGAGAATCTTGTCAAAACCAGCGTGACTCGAGTAGTGGGTCTCCTCCATAAAAATCTTCTTCAATGGCACATAGTTTGGCATAAAAATCTTGTGCTCTTATCCCCTTTGCCAATGCAATCCATTCCACATTGCGTCTTTCAGCGCACTCCCAATAAACTCCCCGTCCACGCCATAGCCATGCTTGAACGGGTTGTGCATGACTGGATATCCCATAAGAAATGAGATGGATTCGAGGCTTACGAATGGCCTCCTTGTTAGAAGATCTGTCATGTTCACCTTCCTAGGCTTGTAATGGATCTCATGGTCAATTCTTCCTTCCGAGAACTCCATCCAACGAGTCTTCTGGTGACTCAGGTTCGGCTACAACTTTAGGTGCATCAAGGCATAATCATCCGTCAAGACCACGCAGTGCCACGACTCAAGGTAGGACCTCCGGCGCTTGAATGCATGGATTATAGCTAGTATATCCTTCTTGTGGATTGCGTGGTTGAGCTCCATACCATGTAACTTGCAAGGCGCGTACGCAGTCGGCTGCAGCCCCTTTTTGTGATCCTGGATCAGCACCACCTCAATGGCATAGTTGCTTGCATTATTTTCCATGACACACTCCTTGGATAAATCTGGAAGCACCAAGATATGAGCATCACAAATTGCAAAATTGAGCTCCTCAAAGCTCTACTACTCCTCCTCGCTACTTTCTCACTAGTGATCCTTCCTGAACAGTTGCGTCAGCGGTGCACCTTTCCTTGCGTACCCCCGGATGAACTTTTGGTAGTAGTTGACAAACCTCAAGAAAAACTAGATGTCACGTACCTACCTTGGTGTTGGCCACTGCTTCACTACTTCTACATTCTTTAGATCCATGCAGAGATCCTTGCCACTCACAATGTGTCCAAGGAACTCCACCTCTCTTTTCTTGAACCCGCACTCAAATAGCTTCGCAAAAAGCTTCTCTCTCGAGCACCTATCGAAGATGTTGCTGATGATCTTCTATATTTTGGGAGTAAATGAGGATGTCATCAAGGAAAACCACCATGAACTGGTCCAAGTGAGGGTGGAAGATCTTACTCATTTGGCTCATGAATGTTAAAGGAGCGTTGGTCAATCCAAACGGCATGACAGGGTATTCAAAATGGCCATACCGTGTTTGAATTGCCATCTTCTCCAGATCCTACTCTTCAATCCAGATCTTTTGGCACCTTGAGTGAAATCCAATCTTGTTAAAATACTGCTCTCCTCTCATCTGGAAAAACAGCTCCCTGACCTTTGGTAGCGGATACTAGTTCTTGATGGTTAAGTTGTTCAGTACGCGGTAGTCCATGGACATCCACAACTGCCTTTTATTCTTCTTCACAAAGAGGACCGGTGCAACATGCGACAATTCTGACACTCTAATGAAGCCATACTCTGTTACCTCCTCCAACTTCTTCTTCAACCCAACAAGCTCCTCGTCGCTAATGTGATACGCACCACGCACCATTGGAGTTGCTCAAAGAACAAGTTCAGTTTTCCACTTGATGTCTTGCTTTGGTGGTAAACCCTTTGGCATCTCATCAGGAAACACGTCACCGGAGCTTTCCAACACTCCCTTAATGTCTTCTGGCAACTCCACTATGGGTGTTGTCTACTACTCTCCCTCTTGTTGCTGTGCCTTTGTTGTAAGCACTTCCACCTCTTTAGCTGCTTCCTTCTACCTCACCCACAAGAGGTACACTTGGTCCTCCTTGTGCTGACAACACTTTAACTACACGTAACTCAACTACGGCACCTTGCCTACCTTCGATTCCCTCTCCTCTACTCACAATGACAAAACTACCTACTCTAAGCTTCTCTTCACCTTCACCTAGCCATGTGGCCAATCCATTTCAGGATTCCACTGGTGCAGCCAGTCACGCCCCAAAATGACATCATAGGCATCCATCCGGCAAGTGGGGAAGTTCACCTCGGACGACCTCTTGCCCAGATAGACCCTCAAAGGTTTCACAAGTAACCCGTACTCCAGATCCCCTTGCACCAACTTGGCCTTCGTTGGCCTCCCAGGTAGTCGTGCAAGCCTCAGCCTTTCCGTGAACTCGTCGCTAAAAAACGAGTCTGATGCACTGAAATCCAGCAATGCTTTAATGAGTCGGCAAGTCTGGAGCCCCTTGCTGTTTGTAGAGCCAGTTGTTGAAAATTTGGCTTTCAAGAGGTTAATGTTGAGGGTACCAACATTATGCACCAGGAGTATCTCAGGTATGCCGGGACGTCACGCCTCTGATAGGAGGGGTAAATGTAACACGGTGTCCATATTTTTCCGGTATACTCAGGGCCTCAACCAAGTTTCAGGGACATGTGGAGCACTTTCCATTTTTCGGAAATTCAGATGGCAGGAGCGAGCAAGCAAGCGAGCGAATGTGCTTTCCACGCCCGGGGTGTGTTTTGCTCACACCTTTGCCTGGTATTTTGTACACGCCATGCAAAGGTGGCTTCCACCCTCTTGGCGAGTAGCATAACAGTTACGCTACCTGCCAAGGGGTTGTCTCGGAGGCAAGCCCCCAAACCACATACGCGGTCAACGACAAACGTAAAACCAGGGAATGGGACCGTGTGACAGTCATAGTAATTCCAGTGGCATGTACGACAAGGCAACCGCATCCATTGCCAGGAGGCATATGCGGTGACGTCCGGCTCATGAAGCGACTCACCGAAAAAACACGCATCCATCGTGCGAGAAAGCAATATCAAAGGTGAACCGTAGATCTGGATAGATCGACGGCCAGGAACTTCTTGCACCGATCATTGCATGGAAGAAGGGTACCGAGTACAAGCGCAAGCAGCTCGTTAAAGCAAGCTAGGAGAGAAGTAGGCTAGGGCCAGAGCTAGCCGGCTTGGTAGTATGAATACTCTCTACATTGCTTACTTTAAATAACCTGTCACAACGTATGATAATCAATGTTTTCAGATGTGGCTTCCGGACTTCTCCAAGTCTGTATGTTTGTTGCGACTGTGCTCTCCACACACCGAGGCTCAACATTCAGAGAGCACACACACTCACAATCGCAGAGTGCGGCCCTCCGATAATGACATCATAGCTGCGGGCCACTACAAAACTGTGCAGGAGTCTTTCTGCAAGGACTATGACCTCGTTGCAGTTCATGATCTGCTACCGCCTCTCAGAAATGATCCTCTGTATGAACTAGTAAACCTGCAAGAAGCAATAGAATGGGTAAAGCTTTCAGAGCAACTTAAGGCGGGTGTTCGAGGACTCCAAGGTGTTGCTATGTATGTGGCCTCCGCGTAGAACAGGGCACATGTACAATGTCCATGTTTGTAGAGGGATGTCACCTTGGCTATTTGGCCCTGGGATGAAGTAGTTCTTAGCCCACTCGTTAACGTCCCACAGATGGCGTGCGGCTCAGTGGAAGTGTTCATGTGTCAGGGCGTGGAGGCATTTTCACATCGAGTACACGACCTTCTTCCTGTAGTTCTCTTACATATTCCTATGTAGATGGTAGGCATAGTAGTTGTGCGTAGCACAGGACAGATGTCGCTCCAAAGCCTTTGCCATGCCTGCCTCCCTATCTTGCACAATGACTGCACCTAAAGTGGACGCAGCGGGTCAAGCACAGGTAAGATGTAAGAAAAGGCTCATCCACGACTCTTCGTTCTCACTCGGAACTAGGATGCAGGCCATGGGACACGCATGGTTGTTCTTGTAGAAAAAGAGAGTGATCAGCATTACTTACTTGTGACCGTTCTTCAAAAGCATTCCATCCATGGTCATGATACGGCGTGAGTACTCCCAGCCAAGACAATGGTTCCAAGAGCCACAAAAGCCCACTTGAACTTGGCATTCTAACTCATCTTGGCCACGGCATGAGTGGTGGCATCCACACATCTTAGTTGAACAAACACGAACAATCACGAGTGAGAATTCTGGCCGTACATGAGTTGTAATAAGACTACTCAAACAACAATTTTTGGAAGTGGTTCTTACCTCCTCACATAGCGACAAAAAACATCTTCATGACTTGGCCTCGGTGTCCAACAGTTGTGCCTCTTCCATAGACCAGGGTTGGTAAAGCGTGTAGTTGTCCACCTGCAAACCGGCTGCTGACTTGATGATCACTCATAATATAACAGAGGTGTTGTGGGATCGCGGGCCATCTCCGTTGAAATATGGCATGTGATCCATCTGGTTGATCAAGCCAGAATTCCGTGGCCAAGTGTGGATGTACAACAGTGGCCATCAACTACATGGGAGAATTTCACAGCCCCGAGCTTGGAACTTATAACTTCTCAAGTGTTCCACGTACAAATTTGTGTCAATGCCTTTACACCGCGGACATTGATGCGTCCCGGCTTACTGAGGACCCAAGACAGCGTGAAATGGTGCACAAATTCATAGACCTCTATTACGACCCTACAAGCAGCCATGTTCTGGAGTTTTTGTCCCTCCAGATGCTCGTCAGTGTTGGCCTTCCTTTTGTCGTTGAAGCATTGAGGTAGCTGTTTGGCGTACTTGAAAAAAAAAAAAAAACGCAAGGAAACAACAGCTGGTGACAACTGGAAACAAATACCCGAACTCGTAACATAGTCATGGAGAGGATGAGGCCGTCTATGCTAAAAACACAGAGGAACGGGCAAGAAAAAGGATAAATCCGATGAGAGAGACCCCAATTACCAAAGGAAACACTTGAACAGTGCACTTAGTGCCTATCCCAGGACAAATGTGTATAGGGTAGGTCCTTAGTGTCCTCTGAGGAGCAAGGCTCCATCCAAAGCAGTTGAAGATTCTCCACAACGTCTTCATCCCAGCACCTTTCTCATTCTTCATAGTCTTGATCCATATTCAACCTGAAGAAGAGTTCTTCTTTGGTACCCGAGTTGAAGTTTTCCGCGTGGGGTACCAGAGGTGGGAACTGGGTCAGAGGCGATGCGACAAGAACACCATGAATGGGACCCTCAGGGTCAGGTAGCCATGGTGGTGGGCCCGCATCTTCAGGAGTGCGGTTCCCATTAACTACGGGGTTTTTTGGTGAAGGACCCGCCTATAGATGCTCTGTACATGGATGCAAAGTGGGCGAGCGGCTAAATTTCTGGCTGCGGTGAGTATGTTCACCCAGCCAACCATGGACACGTGCATGAGTGCCATTGCTATGACTAGGAAGTTGTACAACAGGTGGTGTAATAGGAGGAGCAACAGGTAGTGCAGCAGACATCACCATGGGAGGTGTAGTTGGTGGTGTAGCGGATGGTGTAGCAGGCGATGTAGTGGGAGGTGCAGCTGGTGGTTCAGTGGGTGGTGCAGCCAGTGTTGCAGTGGGTGGTATAGTTGGTGGTGAATGAGGCGGTGTAGTGGGAAGTGCAGTGGATGGTGAAGCCAGTGGTGCCTTGAGCTCAACAGTGAGTCACCACCCTGTAGATGCGGGTCTTGTTGGACGATCAAGGTTGCGCTGCCTTGGGTTGGAAGGTGCCGACACAGATGTGTCACCATTTGCCTACTTGACCAATTGGCAGGGAGGTACCATGCATGGCATGCGGTACTGAGACACTGTGGGAAAACCACCTTGTTCGCCGGAGATAGCCTGAAGTCGTGTATGTAGGGCTAGACAATGTGAGAGCATGGTAGTTCTTGGACATAGTGCCTCCGTACATGCGACGAGTGGTCGACTTGGTGGCGTCGGCGACTGAGTACACACCAGTCGGGCGTAGGCACAAGCCTCAAACTTTGGGCACTTGAATCTGGGATTCCATGGTGGTTACAATGGGTATCTAGGCATTTTCATGCCGCAACATATGTCTCTCATACCCTGCACAGAGACTCACCTCACTTGATGACGAGCGTCAAGGCCATGATGACACTCCACCTCATACACTCAATGCCCCTGTATGGTCATCGGTGAGAACCGGAGATTCCAACATTGATTCACAACTGAGGGGAGGGGGGCAACTTTTCCCACCAACACTCGGCAAGTCTTCACTTGCGTACACCTATGATCAGGCGACCAAGCCAAGGCCTGTGCATATCATGCAACGGCGTTTGCCCGGGGCTGGGCATGTCATGGACCCATTACAATGTTCTTCTTAAATGGTTTGCAATCATTCCTTGTTCAACTTGCACGTGAGAGCTTGAACAAACAGTTCGCAGCCCTGTTCGAATTGTGCAAATGCAGGTTCAACAGACAGCCTATAATCCACGCATGAAGGGCGTCTTTGTCATGTCAGTATGTACTTGGCTGAAACGAACGTTAGCATCTTAGACATGAAGCATTACACAAGTGACATTGTGTGCATGGTTTACATGCACATCTACGTAGGTCATAAAGAATATCAAACAAACTCTTTACATAAAGTTATCAATTTCAAGAAAGTCGCATGTAAACACATGCCGTGCATGAGTGTACGGATGATGGAATCCTAACGCGGAATCAGGGTTTGTTTGAATAAAAGTAGCAATGTGTCCAGTCTCCAATAGATATAACCCAGGTATCTGTAGTCGTTGATAACTGAAACTATTGTGGATACATGGTTGCTTTTATTCTGAGCGATGGATGGATGGTTGCTTCTTGAACGACGAGCGGATGAGAGTCACACTTTGAATTTTATGGGTATGCGACCTACCGTACTACATAGCCTACATTCATCCTTCTCCCTAAGTCAGGCTACAGGAATATTTGCTAATTTTCCCCTAGGCTCCGTGGTGTGTATGGGACACATGCGATGACAAGTTTGCGAGCCAATGTGCGATCAACTCTGACAAAAAGGGTATACGCACACGTCATCGCAATGCCATTTTACAGCGGAACACAGAAAAGACAGCCAATTTCTTTTCTTAATGAACACAGCAGGTTACAAAATGTAGAGTGAAGAAAGAACGTGAAAGAAATCCTCCTCAAACCCGTTAACAATGGGATTTTACAGAAAAGTGACCATGTCACTTGCGGCCTCCAGCTGAAACTCCTGGTTCAAAATTTTATCGAAGCCTTCAGCTGTCCACGCATGCTTCACGAGCTCAGGACAGTCCTACAGGCCAGGCCAGGCATCAAGCAGCCATCTTGTAGCTACCTCCTTGACCATCTTCATGCCCAAGTCCACCCTCAAGTATTCCAGGAGTGTTTCCACCATGAACTCAGAGTAGGACTCCTTCAGCTTGTCTTTTAGCCCCACATCACAAGGCTACACCTTACTAGTGCAACTGAATGGAATGTAGACTAGCTTGGTCCACTGGTAGTGCTCATTGACCCATGCTTGGAAAGAACCCATGCATCTAGGATGAAGAGCATGTACGCCTTCCCGTACTCCTTGTCATGCTCAGCGCACTTGATCGCGTACCATGAGTCAAGCACGTTTGGAAACCAGTCGTTGGTGGTGTCCGTGTTGGCCCACCGGTTCAGCGTATGGGTGTACTGCCACCCATAGCGTTGTTGTGCCTTCTTGGTGTTGACACCATCAGGGTGGCAACGGTTGGTGCTGCCCGCCCAACTCACCTGGCATGGCAGCATCTTGCCAGCCATGCTTGTGGTGAGCACCGTCGTAGTGTTTCCATTGTTGTCACGGCCGAAGACTGAGTGTCCTTGGATCAGAGGGATACGTATGTTGCTTCAGGGCTCGGGATGAGCTCTACGCCAGCAGCTGGCGTTTTGTTGAGCAGTGCGCTAGCAGTACGCATGCGGGTCAGCTCCGCCTTGATGTTCTCCTTCAGCTCGAGCACAGCAGCAAAGTAGCCGGGCCTGCCATGTCCGTCGTGAATGCGCTTCTTCTTTGCCTCCAATGTCACTGGAGTCTTGGGGTTGAGGCGGATGATCCGCTTGAAGCGGTCATGCGTCTCCCTTGGCTTCTCCGGGCAATACCAGTGCTTGATTGTAGTGTTGCTGAGCTCGATGTACAGGTAGTAACTGTCGGACTGATGATGGACGGTACAAAGATGGCGTAGGGCTGCCGCGTATGTCCCATTCTGCTTGTCCACCACAATTTCATGGATGATGCGGATCTGACCCTCGGCAAACCAGTCGTGGTACAACCGCTTCAGTTCGAGTGATGGTGCGCATGGTTTTGCGGCGGGTGCTTCCGTGGACTCCTTATCGATGTATGTCTCCATGTCTTCATCGCCATTGCCAAAATCAAGGACAATGGGTTTCTCTTGACCAGGAGCGGCCTTGACAGGAGATGCAGACGGCAGCATAGGCACACGTGCAAAGTGGTGCACGTCGATGACCCGAGGGGGACAACCCACCTTATGCTTCGGTGTCTTGGGCTTGACTGGGCGTGCCTTGCTCTCAACAGTCATGAAATAAAGGTGCGCTTCGTAGTCGTTGGTGTCAACGAGCTAGAAGTATGAAGTCATCTTACCAGCCATGGTGGGTCCGTCGATGGTTAGGAGATGGCAATGGGACATGACGGTTGGGTCAAGAGAGGAATGACAAGTACCTACCAGGCTGTAGCCTTCTACACAGCAATGGACAGAGAGTAGCAATACACCACAACGCAGACCATGCAGTGACGTCAGTGCATGCACATCCAACTGTTGTTGCCAAGCGCGGGCGATTTAAAACTGCAAACTTCAGACTTTGAACTTTGCTCGAAATGCGTACAAACAAGGTCAAGCCAGACCCCTGACCAAAAAAACAATATGTCCTTGTGTTGAATGGAAGTTCACTGAATTGTCCTTGTGCACGTTCTACATACCTCCACAACTATTTGTCTTCATGTTTTCACCTTTTTGCTCATCTTTTTACATACCAGTGCGGTAGTCCACCCCAGTTGAAAAACAATTGAGTTGACGTATGGTTAAGCAACATACTTTCAAACTCCATTTCTATACATGACTATCACTGGAAAAAACCATGACATGACATGTCATCCAAGCTAAACTTTTTTTGCCTTCATGAGATAGAAATACATTTGTTGATACACTTATGGGGGGAAAACATATTGTAACATTACAAAAATTAAAATTTACATTCTATTACTGTATACCATATGGAGAAGTATGAAGACATCTTTTCGTTCATACAAACATTAAAAGGGAAAAAATTTGAAACACTTCCTTAGCAATGGAAATTTTGTGGTTCCGCAAAAAATGTAAACAGTACGACCATAAAATATAAACAAATGATTGTTTTTCCATGTTTGAGCAAGGTTTATAAATGTATTATTCCTTTGGCAGTAGTTTTATCATGCATGCAAGTTTTTACGATGATGGTTGAATCATTTTGATATCCCAAAACATGTAATTGGGTTTGATTTTGAGTTGTTGAAAACTTTGTGGAAATCTCTTCCTAATGTATCTCAAATATTTGAGATGTTCTTAAGCCTCATCTTAAAGAAATCAACTATCTAAACACCTTTCTTAAAGTTGGAAATTTCATCATGAACCCAAAATCCAAGCCCGTATTTTCATTCCACCTACCTAGAGTCACAAAATCCCCATCTCTATCAAATGATTACATGGAATGTCTTCAAAAAAAAATTTACACGAATGCAAATTTTACAATTTCTTCATGTTTGAAAGAATGTCGGAATAGAGCATTTGAATTCCATAACTTTAGAAGATATGTTTTTTCCTATCAGTCTGTCGGTATACTAATGTTTACTTTTCATGAATGTCATATTTGAATTTTGAGTGACATTTCTTGTCATGTTTGTTCCACAAGTATTTACGTACAATGAAGGGAATTTGAAAACATTTTTTCAACTATGTTTGAGTTCTTATCCTTTTTCACTTATCCATAAAGTTACATAATCACTTGAACTTCCTCTATACTGACACTTAAAACTCAAAGAGTCTCATATTCATTGACTTTATCCTTGAATAGCCACTTTATTTCATATCTGAACCTTTTGTTTGACAGAGCAAAATGTTTTTAGCTGGACCTAGGTTGAGGTTTGGTTTTTGTACACAATAGTTTTGTACCGTGCTTTAGACATGTAATTCTTTATCGAAACATTTATAGAATATGAAGTGTCTATTCTATGAGTTTGAGACTAGCACAAAGCTTTCAGAACCTTCAGTGATTGAATGAGGAATGACTGTGAGAAGATTGGGGCTAGTTAACACAGATATGATTTGTGACAGGACCAACTATACTAACAAGTTATGATGCGAATCACCTAAGACAATAAAACCTCAAACTGGTTACAAACGAAGTCATTGATCCTTGAAATCTTACATTCTTAGGTCACATTGTATTAGAATTCCATTACAGTGTGCCTCTGTCAAATGATACAATAGTAGGATGAATTGATGTTGTAGCCCAAGTTTGCCCTAAGACCTGGCGTGAGGACCCACATTGCCGGATCCATCAACACAGAAGCCAACATTCAGGTGGTAATCAACACAAGAGCCCTCCTGCCAGCCCCGTGATTTGAGATAACTGGTTCGTATGCCAGAATTTGGCTCATTTCTATCGTAATGAGTCCGTCCACGGGAATGACGGGTACTTGCGCCTTTGCTCCGATCTGTTAACAGGGAGCGTTGAAGTTTGACATGGCTGAACTGCGAGTCTGCCATGTAGAATGAAGTCCAACAGCCCTATCAATGATGACACTTGCCACAAGGATCGTGTGCTTGATGAGATTGACTATGAGGATCCCTTTGCGTATGACCAGGGGAAGCAGGTCGTCTAATCAAGTTGCAAGATCAACCCAAGCTCCTGCTTTGAATTGCCCTCAATATTGAGGCCCTTCAAGAGATTTTTTTACCCTAAATGTATCTCACTTGTAATGACCTACACCACTTCACACAATGAACATGATGACCATCAGCGGTCATGAATGCACATTAGACAGCTTTTAAGCTTAAACGGGAATGGCATGGAACGAAATCTTGTGCACATTTGCATCTGAACTAAGGTCCTCAGCTGGACTTTGTCTTTATGTTCCAGTCCTCAAACAACAAAACACTGATAAAGGGATGGTTGTCATGGATTTCTTCTTTTTAGGGTCTAAAAGGACACACATATCTATTTGAACCCTGAGGTTCAATAAAATAAGGGAATTCAACATGTGCTTGTTTTCTCACTTCACAACAAATGGTGAAAATAGTAGATTTAATAAAAACAGTGAATTTACCAACGCCTTCACACAGATTGTGAATTACAAGATATATTCAAAACAAGAGGCAAAGAATGAGCATATCATTATCACATTCTACCTATTGCACTCGGCGACATGATATGCCAAATCTTCACAGACTAGAGGGTGCAGGGTGAAGTAAATGCTTCAAGCTTGTGGTGGAAAGAATTGTTTTCCACCACCAACACGAGGAAAAAAAAGAGGTGGAGGAGCATAGCTTCTTGAAGAATCCACTCGATGGAGAAACATCGCCATGTCGCTGAGTGAAGCCTCCTCGAGAAAGCAGCTTCTCTTAGGCTGATTCTAGAGTTGAGTAACATCATAGGGCTAGAGGAAGCTCCCTTTGTTAGGAATACTCAGATTTTTAAATCCAAGAGCTAACTGATTTCACCACACAAAAGGAAGATTTTTCTCAAAGGTTGTCAACTTGTCGAGACCAAATGTATACAAGGCGGTATTTCTCTATAACGTACGAGCTACGTTTAGTGTTAATGATGGCATAATCAAGAAGTATAATGGAATCTTGCTTCTCAAGTATTGGGGTTTTGAGACTGGTATCTCAAGAAGTCGAACCTTTGAAAAACAGAACGGGCAAGATTCCAGTCCGAATCTAGCCTAAAAAACATCCTTTAGCCAGATTCTAGGTGAAAGGAGTGTCGCAATGGAAAATCCATCACCTCACTCTTCGTCCACTCGTTTATTGGCAATAAGGTCATGTTCCACTCTGACAATTCCACGTGGAAGGATTATGCTTAGGATTATTCTTTGACATCCATGCCCTTTGACGACTCCGTCTATTTTTGGCATAGTTTGTCCCCAAAAAAATGCTGAGTCGACCGTTTGGAACCGCTCCTTGGACTACACTCTGAGGTCCTGTGTTTTGGTTTAGAAGAAAGTCGCACATAGTCCAAGTTTGCTTAATGGGAATCAGAGCCTAACACTTTTGCAAGAGAAAAAAGAAGGTGTCAACTACATACAGGATAAGGTTTTGAGTCGCGAGGGAGGGGAATCAAATTTGACCAGAGATAGTTTTTCCTACCTTTCCCAGATACCCCTTGCTTTGATCCCGGTCTGTCCAACACCAATTGAAAGAGAGTTCCTCCTTTTGCCAATAAAATTGGACACCGTAAGTTTTAGAAAACTCACACCAAGCTCCAAAGTTGTGTGAAATGATCACATCCAAATCAGACCTCAAAGTGCCTCTAGCACTAGAAGCGACAAAAATTTCCTCAGTTGAACCCGAGGTTTGGCATTTTTTACTGTGGCCTCTCTTCTATTAAAATCGACGAAAAGCTCCAGATGTTATAAACAGACCTGAAAGTTCAGTTTATTGCTTGAAAGCATTCAAATGATATGTTTTTTTTTTTTACAATTTCTGACGCAATGTTTGGAGTTTGCATAAGAACAGTAGAGGAAAACTGATAGTTTGCCATATCACAATCAAAAATCACTTGGAAATGCTTCAATGCGAGAACTTTAGCACCGAAAGTACCTATGTTTTTTGGATTAGCATCACATTATGGGATAGTGTGTGAGAAATCCTGGAAGGGCTGACCGTTGAAAGCCAAGATATGGCTCCATGTGGGTTGCGCAAAACAATATTGTTTGCATAGAAGGGTCACTACTCCGTGCATTGGTTTGTGGAAGCACAATGGTGACATAAATTGAGATGAATTCTTGATTCCAAATTAAACAGTAAAGGCACTATGCATGCTGCGACCTATCAAAGACTCATATACTTGTCGCAACACTACAAGACGCGCAGACTCCACAAAACAACCGTCGGTTTCACCATTTGCGGGCGTCAACCACATCATGGACATTTGTGTCAGTTACATTATTGTCATTAGCACAAGTTTTGGTTCTACTTTTTTTTCATGGTTAAGAATCCACCACTTCAATTAAGTCCCCGTTGCAGTTTTTTCACAAATGTCGAATGCATCTGTGCTGTTACTGGGGAATGCACGGCTCATTGGCTTTGTGAGACACAATGAAAAGCAAATGCCAATTGTGTATCCACACCGGTACCGATTGGACATAGGATACGGGGTAAGTAGTTTGGGATTTTATTTCCACAAAACAAGAATGTGAGTCTTGATTGTACTCGACACACATGCGATGGTCAAAATCCCTACACAAGGATCGATCGCTCAAAACTAACAAGTGCAGGTTGCACTTGGAATATGACTGACATAAAAATGCAATCATAGCATTAACCAAGAGCCGAACGCACCACGAGTGTTCAATACATGGCCAACAAGTGTGTGGATTGAAATGTTAACAAGGGTATGGAATGCACTATTGTCAGCAACATCGATTGCACGACTGATGAAAGGTATGGGTTGCACTTAAATCATGGGTGTTGAATACACCACCAATGCGAGTGTTGAATGCACCGTGGCCATGAGTTTTAATTGGACTAGCTATGCTCATGTCGATGGTACAATACATGTTATAAGGTGTCGACTGCACCGATACAATTGGTGGCAATAGCACCCCATTGCATCAACTAGAAAGAACTAGCCAACTTTTCACCTAATCATATTAGCTCACGGTAGAACTCCAAGTACAAACATACGATCTATGCTCAAGATGGTTCTACAGAAAAGCGCATTGAGCACATAATTCAAGGCACCAGAAACATGTCATCTCATGTTTGCAAGGCATCTCAAAAAACACGAAGAGGGTCATACGATCGAATCATGTAAAGAAAGAAGATACAGGTATTTCTAGAAACAATCATGGACAACAATCGTGATAAGACGTATGCCCAAACAATGTAACAAAAGCAATGTGATCTCATTGGTTACCGAAAATGACGACCATCTGAAGTTATGAAGCCTTCTTGTGCTGATGGCAGTATGGAAAGATTTTCCAAAAAAGCTTACAAGAAAAGTCTCAACGGTTGAATCACATTTGTCACGACAAGGATTTCCTCAATATTGGACCATGGTAAGGGTGGAAAAACTCCTCCGTATCCATAGAAGGAACTTGCTACAAAACCTAGTCAGTTGAGCACAAGTTTCAAACACATGCACAGCTTGCACGACCAATATAGGCAAGTGGGCATGGCCAATTTTCAGAAAAGAATCTCTATTCAGCAGATCAATTAATGCGACTCATGTCATTTTAGTTTAGTCAGGTAAAACTGGGTACGTGACATTCATGGAAAACCTGTACGACATACTTAAAAAATAATCCACTAACTGTTGGTGCGCAAATCATGACATCAGGTCATGTACAAGTGTGAAGACGGGTGATCACGACGGTTTTTTTATGCATTGGATAACAAGTAGCGGCACAATTCCACCAACCACATGGTTTGATGGGTGCATGACGTGTTATACAAAGTTAACATGTCTAATTGTGTTACAATGTTCAGAGGCACGTGTGATCATTTGCAGAGTAAGCCCGTGCCATGGTCGTGTCATGAGAATTCGAAGGACCTCTGTTAGCATACCAGCATAAATCTTAGAGGGATGACATAATGGCACCTGTACACAGTGTGTATTGGATGTAACAGTACTTTTCTAGGGTTTGGTTCATCATTTGTAATGACCGATGCAAACCTTGGTTTGCAATTGAATGTGTCAAGGATGATATCATTGAATAGGTAATCAAGGGCAAAACCATCGAAACCCTATCACTCCATAAGTGATGGATACAATTAATGGTACCCGATTGGTACCGATGATAGAGAGGTACATGAGTTTACCAGAAACCTTATGCAAAGGACAAGAATGTGTGGTTGTGTACATGCCAAAGAGCAACGGGGACTCTTGTAGTTAAGATGCCGCAATGCGGTGTTCAAAGACTCCAAGATTCACTTTCTGGCGTATGACGAGGTCAAGCGAATGTCATGAGTAAACAAGGTCAAAGGCAACACCTTTAGTCTATCATCACTTGATGAGTGAAATTTTCATGGACATTGATCGACAAAAGTGCATTAACTTATGCAGGTGACATGAGTTAATCCACGCTTATGCACTACTAGAGTTCCAGCGAACTATAACAATCTCATAGTTTTTGACAAACCAACTACGACATAGTTGGGATCACATCAGGGTCTAGGTGACCGTGGAGACAACCTATGAGCCAATTGCTTTATGCTAACAATGTGTTTGTATCCATATCGTGGTAGTCCGACCGACCACGTGATGAGTCCTAATCAACTTTTGCGATAAAGCAGTTATGAGCATGTCGTAACTAAATGTTTATGTGAAAGGAATATTCAAGATGGGCCTTGAGTAACGATGTTTCTTATAGATCCTATCAATGTTTTTAGAAAAGTCTCAACTTGAGGATGTTGTGATATTGTACACCAATCTTGTATTTCACGCTCTACAAATGTCGTACGGATGGATTGTGATCATGCCAAAGGTATGGTGTAGCACCATCTATACTATACCAATGTACATAACAAAGCCAACATCTGAGTATTTGGGACAAAATCAATCTCTGACTGAGATAATAGTAACAACGCTGTGGTCAAACCATCCTTCGCTGACCGAGAAGGACGTGGTGAAGTGAATGAACTTATTTGGTTTTGGATATGGTCCAGTTTATGTACACTGCTGAGTGCAAGTATATTGTTTCTTTGGATGTAGCCACAATGGTGGTCATTTCTCAGATGTCTTTCATGAGGGTAATACCCTCTACAAGTGCCTCGGGTAAGGCATATGGAAGGAACTATATTGAGTGGAAGTACAGTATTCAAACAACAGAAGACACCGAAGCAACATGAATTTTTGTGACTTGGCAAACAGACTCCATTGACTAGTTCTTTAATGGAACCATAGGACACCATTACATAAGGAAAACAAAGTTTAGGAACTGATCATTCCAAGATCAGCACACAGGATGAAGGAGTGTTTGATAACAACTACATGACATTGATACCCAAAAGTTGTCCTTCCAATTTGTACCATGTGGATTGTGATCATGGTACACCCGTTCGGTGAAAACCATGATAAGAACAATGTTTTTTGGATTTGATCCACGATTGTTAAAATCATTTATCTCTACGAACCTGGTTAAGAGTGATATGCTCTTGAAATTGAAGTATAGACAACCTATGGTACCCGTTTCCGACATAAATGAGGGGATGATGGTTCAGGCAGAGATCATGTAGGGCGGAGCACTGTCATGTCGAGTGAAGAATTTGGACAAAAATTGCACATTCTAGAAAACCAATGGCACCTCATTCAAGGATGATTGCTTTTTAGGAAAAGGAGAGAAAATGTGCTCACCAACGTTCTCTTAGGGCCTTGATGCATCCCAAACCTAAGAACATGCCAACATGTGATTTGCATGGGGTTCATGGAGCTTGGTTGAGTCCAGCCAACCAACCCACACATGTTGGGAGGGTTATGGCGGACCTTTGTGTGGCCATAAGCACGTGGTTGCAAACAGAGTGGAGTTATGTACAAATACGGGATTGCACGTGAAGACAACATTGCTGGGAAATACCACCTTGGGAAAAACCCCTCATAACAGATCATGTCCGAGTGACATGGGAAGTTTTGCGTGGACTTGGACAATTTTTGTGGGTAGGCATGATTAATTGGTCTTAAGGAAACACCTTACAATGGGGAAAGAGGTATCACCACAACAGATTGCAGAACACGTACCACACATAATTGGGAAAACATCATTGCATGTACCGTCTTCCAAAACTGGTAGAACATTGCTAAAAATGTACGCCCCAAAAGACATTGATTATGCAAGTAATACCCACGTGTAGAAAGGCTTTGGTGAGGACTCACAAACACTTGTGAAGAACGCATAAGGATTGTCCGTGTCTCATCTTGACAAGAGCTAAGGGATCACACAAAGAATCCTGGAAGTTGTATTTAGTTTACCATAATCACAAAAGCCACACATGTGTGTGGTTTATTGTAAGAGAACATAACTTAACTGCGTTGCGGATGACAAGAGTTAAAACTTGTGTTTTTTCTTACTCTTCTTGCTACATGGTTTGTATCATGAAGTACATGATGATCAGACTTTTGTGAGTAATGATGAACTCATACCATTTGGGACAAAGAAAGAGGAATGTAGCGTAAAAGCTATCTTAGGGATTAAAATGTTGTTGAAATGTACTTCTTGTGTTTTGGGGATTTGAGTTTTGTGTCTTGAGATGTCAAAGCCCAGAAAGATAGAATGGGCAAGTGTTTGGTGTGACTCTGGCCTTAGAAGCATCGTTTGGCTAGATTCTAGGTCAAAGGAGTTCCACGATGGAAAATCCATCGTGTCACTCCTCCTCCACTCTTAGACTGGCATTGGGGTCCTGTTCCAGCGTGGCAATGCCACGTGGAACGATTAGAGTTAGGATCATTGCTTTACGTCCATGCCCTATGATGGACTCGTCCGTTTGTGATATGGTTTTAGCCAAAATGGCTAAGGCAACCATTCGTAGCCCCTCCTTGGACTATACTTTCTGAGGGGATATGTCTTGGTTCAGAAGTTAGTCGCAAAACAGCCCAAGGTTGTTGCACCCTGGTACATCTTTGAAACAACTCTCTGAGGCATGGTAGCCTCAGTTTTTAGAGCCTCAGCGTACAAGCTTATTAGTGATCATTAAAACCTTGGCTATTGGAGTCCCTTCTAAAGCGCCAAAGTCAAGACTCTCATGGTCTTTACTCCAAAGACACTTGTGAAACTCTTATGTGTGTGCTAGCCTGGGTGGAGGATGTCATGACTACTTGGAGATGAAACTACCTTGAAGACTTTTGTTGTGCAAAATCCTCTACGTAGATGGCCTTAACAATGTAATAAGATTTTTCCCCTAATACAATGCCTAGTAGCTAAATGCTTTGGACACATTTGTGTTTAGAAGTGCAACTTCCTACCTGTGAATCATTTTTACTTTGTAGAAATACTCTAGAGATTCAATTTCCTAATGTTTTTTTTCATAGCACACAGTTAATTGCTTGTAAATGCTTTCATATTGGGAACCAACATCACAATATAGGCAGGAAGGTTGGCACCTTGCTGCCACACGCTTAACCTTCTGTTGTGGTTGGTACTATATAGTATCTAAGTGGGCTCGCAGAGTTGTGCTCCATCATCCAAACACAAGGAGGAGGCACTGTCCTTCTTCCTTCACACGTGCGACATAAGTAATCTTTGTGGTAAGTTTCCTTCACAAATAAGATAATCAAATAGTCATGAGAAACATGGAGGGTGAGCATCAGAGAGAGCGTTCTCGCATCCTTGATGATCAATTTGTATTGCATGGCTTGCACATGGGCTAGGAACAAGGGAGCCATGTCGAGAACATGTACAATATGAAGAGGCAAAGGAGCAACACTTACCAGATGAGGTATAGTGTATGATCCCTTAGGAAGTCTCTGCGTGTCAGGGTGTGGAGCATGTGCGGCATGCACTAAAACAATGTCTAGGAACCCAAGAGCAACTACAGGAAAAAGAGCAGCTCAAGCATACAACTTTTGCTACTCACACATAGAATTTATAGCAGTCACATATGGATCGAGCTGACTTTGTGAACTACTCCAAATGCATATCAGAGAACTGGACGATGTATCGGTTTTGTGAGCTTGTCCAATGAGTGATCCCAAAACAGTGAACAAAATTTCTTGAACAAAATTTCCAATGGTAGCACAACCTCAAAGTGGACAGGAGCAGTGTCAATATTCATGCTCAAACTAATGGCCAAGAGTGACACCTGCCTTCGATCAAGCGGCCCACATTGCACCGGTGTCCATAGGAAGCGGACAGGGAGGAAGTAGTCGGTGAAGTTGTAACAGTTGCAAGCCGACAAACATACCCGGCCCTTTTGGATGTGGCCTAGCAATTCCTGCAACGCAGGGTTGCAGTGAGGCAAGTCAACATGGAACCTTATGAAGCAAAGAGAATTGAAGTATTGGAAGCGGTGAAAACACCCTCACCAGCCCGGGCATCTGAGACGCTCGCTTGCGTTATGGAGGAGTTCACATTAGTTTATTACCAAGGATCCTGAAGGGGGTTTCCCTGTTTAACTACCTCGAGAATTACCTCCGCATTGCAGTGTCAATTGTCTTGTACAATAGAAACTGGATAACACAAAAATTCTACTGAGAACTTTGGATGGGCGACCATGAGCTAACCTCACAGAGAGAACATCTACATCAGATGCCCATTTAGGGCTTCTTCAGGCCATCCACGTTGCCATGTGTCAAACCTATACTTCTTTCTCCCTCCGATGAACGAGGACTATAGGGCATCAAAGGAAACTACCATCAAGGACCACTGCTCCTATTGTAAGTTTATGAAGTTTTGTACCAACTATGTGGAGCAAGAAATCTCACAAATATTGACCTACAAAGCGACTATCACCACATCTGTGTAGTTGATGAGGACATTGAGAACACAATGTTTTACACCCAATACGACCATTCTGAGTTCATAACTATACCGTTCATACACACAAACGCTGAAGCAACACTTATGGCCGTCATCAACATCAAGGACATTGGGCTCAACGACTTAGACGAGCATGATGTGCATCTCCAAGAAAACCACAAGGTTTAGTAAGTGGAGAAACAATACAATAGAAATCTTGAGGTTTAGCTTTGGACGTTGTTTTGTGAGGTTTTTGGGTCATACGTCAAATTGGACGGATCACAGTGGACCCGAAGAAAGTAGAGGCGATCACTAATTAGCCAGCACGAATAATGATCGGGATGTTGAGATGTTTTTTAGAGTTTTGCAACTTCAACCGTCGGTGGAATGCACTTGCTAGTGGCTCCTTCCCATTTCATGTGTTAACCCACCGAGTAGAGTTCGATGGATAGTGCGCAAGAGGCGTTCAACTCTTTGAGGAGTACTCTGAACTCGATACTAGATTACGTGGTGCACGACAAGGAAATGTTGGTGGTGGTGAGCGTGTTCAAGGTGTGATGGTGTTATCTTGAGTGTTGGCAATGTGTACTTTGCACTTATCACCACACACAAAAGATTCTCAAGCTTTACCCAAATTTAAGCTGTTGACAAACTATACCGATGCCATTCTTTGAGTCCAACTTCGATGACGATCATGAGTGTTGGCATTGGAAAACCAATTCTGCAGATGCTATAAGCCGATGACCATATCTCGTGGCTTAGATGTGCATGTCACTCGTTGAGAGCGGCCTGTACCTCACAATGTTGATTGCAAAGGGATACAAGGAGTTCGATAGGTACGATGAAACAACATCTTGGTCTGACAACCCCAAATTACGGTGATGATTCACTCATGGCCGTCGCACCCAATGAAGGCGGTTTGTGTTGCATGTTGTTGGAGTACTACAAAGCCGGTCTAGCTGGATGTTTCAGCGAAGACAAGATGCACACAAAACTCCACGAGAACTACAGCTAAGACAAGTTGAAAACCAATGTCACAAACCAGTGAAGTTAAGCGAGCAGCCAAATAGCATGAGACGGCCACTAATGTCCACGGCAGTGACTGTGTCCTACTCAGCATTGCAAACATTCGCTTGGAATGACAAGAATGCGCAAAGCCCAACTATAGGTTGTTAGGGCCGTTCGCAGTCGATGAAATGCACACACATGTTGTTGGCAGACTCTGACTACTGGACAACATTGCTATGCACATGGTGTTCCACAAAGAACTCAAGGTGGACCTCGCTGAGACGTTGCAAGGTGGACCTCAAGGTGGACCTCCCTACCTCCCTCCTCCCATCCGTTTTCCCCTCCTTTTGTCCCCTTACCTTCCTCTCTCCCTCGTCCTCACCCACCCTCCCTCCCTTTCTCAGTTTCTTTCTCCCTCACTGCTCTACAGCCCTCCCTTCATTGTTACTCCATCAGTCCCTCACCCCCCTCTCCGCCCCCAAACTCCCTCCCTGCTAATCTCCCTCCCTCCTTCTCTGCATCCCTCCCTCTCTCCCTACCTACTTCCCTCATTCCCTCCCTCCCGCTCTCCTCCCTCCCTCCCTTCCTCCTCCTTCCCTCCTTCTCTCCCTCTCTCCTTCTGTCCCTCCCTCCTTCCTTCCGTCCCTCCTTGCCTCCCTTCCGGCCTCCTTCCCTCCTTCCTCTATCCCTGCATCTCTCCATGCATCCCTCCCTCCCTTCCTCCCCCCCCCCCCCCCCCCCCACCCCTCTCTGAGGCCATGTGACTCTACACCTTGGCAAGCCCTTTGACCATTTGAGGCGCAAAAACCACATCATGGCGTATGGCATGTCATCATGTCATGCCATATGTGGCCACACCATAGTGGACCCTTAACAATGCAAATCCATACCATGGCATGCCATACGATGGTGTAGTACCACAGAATGCGATAGCATGCAAACCCAATTTACACGCTATGCCACACCATGCCATGCCATGCGGTGCAGGAAGGAGTATTGTCTCTGGTGGCGTCCGGCGGTTTATTCTCATCGCCTGCCATGTTGGGTGCCGCCGCACCTGCCGCCACTCTCACTCTCCTCCAACATTTGCCGCCTGCTGCGCTGCTGGGCTACGCCAGCAGCATCGTGGCCATCATCCGCTCTCTTCCTGTGAGCGGTGGTGGTGGCGGCAGCAGCAGCAGCAGCAGCAGTGGAGGCGGCATCAGCAGCAGCAACAGCGGACGCAGTAGCAGCAAGGCAGACAGCAGCAGCAATGGCAGCAGCGCCGCCAGCAGCTGTGCGGAGATTGGGACTCAGGTGCTCTGCCCCCACCCAGACATTCTGAGCTTTGGCCTGACCCACCAGCGGCAACATGCTCTGCGTAAACAAGCCATGAATGAAAACTTTGCTCTGCTTAAAGAAAAAAAACCTTTGGTGGAAAGCCGTCGGCGCATTGCTTTGCTTCTCTCTTCCGTGCTTCGCTGCGGCCTAACCCATGAGTGGACACATGCTCTTCTTGAAGGACAACATGCTGTGGTGGGAAGTCGTCGCCCATGTTGCTTTGCTTCTCTCTTCCGCTGTTTTTCTGGGACCTTGTTCTCAGGCATTTGGTGGCCCTCAAGCTGCTGCACCTCCCTCAGACAGTGAATGTGAATGTGAATGCGAATGCGAATTCGAATGCGAATGTGAATGTGAATGCGAATGTGAATGCAAATGCGAATTCGAGTGTGAATGTGAACGTGAATGCGAATGTGAATGCAAATGCGAATGCGAATGCGAATGCGAATGCGAATGCGAATGCGAATGCGAATGTGAATGTGAATGTGAATGTGAATGTGAATGTGAATGCAAATGCGAATGCGAATGCGAATGCGAATGCGAATGCGAATGCGAATGCGAATGTGAATGTGAATGTGAATGTGAATGTGAATGTGAATCTGAATGAGAATGTGAATGTGAATGTGAATGTGAATGTGAATGTGTATGTGAATGTGAATGTGAATGTGAATGTGAATGTGAATGTGAATGTGAATGTGAATGTGAATGTGAATGTGAATGGGAATGGGAATGGGAATGGGAATGGGAATGGGAATGCGAATGCGAATGCGAATGCGAATGCGAATGCGAATGCGAATGTGAATGTGAATGTGAATGTGAATGTGAATGTGAATGGGAATGCGAATGCGAATGCGAATGTGAATGTGAATGTGAATACGAGTGTGAATGTGAATGCGAATGTGAATGCGAATGCAAATGCGAATGCGAATGTGAATGTGAATGTGAATGAGAATGTGAATGCGAATGTGAATGTGAATGTGAATGTGAATGTGAATGCGATTACAGATGACAAGCCATGCATGTCGATTTCAACTAACGTTTGGACATTGGTGATTTTCTTTTGATTTCGACCAACCGAAACCTAGTTTTCTTTCATTTCGACTCAGTCGAGCCAAGTTTCGATCCCGTTTCAATTTGACCATGATTTTGGGAGCTGTACACGATGTCACTCTAGAGCAAAGTGAATTGAAATAAAAATGCTTTTTTCTACTTCAACTCAAATTTCAACAATTCTTGGTCATCTGAAAGCAGTTTGGATTTTGTCTCGATTTGACACAAGGGGTGATAGTTCCGTTTCGTTCCAACTTTGGTGTGGAAACTGGAACAAAATGAAAGTGAGCGAAATTTAGCTTCGTTTAGACCCAACATGCCTCCGCACAACTGCGTTTATGATGCCATGTCACCGCATTCCATAATGCAGCATGCCTGTACCATGCCATGCCATGCCATGGCATGCCATGTCATGCCATGTAATGCCATGCTGTGCGACACAATGGAATGACACACAAAGCCATGAAATGCACAGTTTTATTGCTCTGACATTCTTTAAAGAGTCGTTTTGAAGATGCATCACGAACCACATCAGAAGGAAGTCTTCAGGGCTTCATGCAGATGTTCTTCATGTCCAACTCCCTTCCTTCCCTCGTGCCTGCAGGCAGCATGCCTCGCAGTTTTTCTTCAGCGCTTGGAGGCAGTCGTGACATCTTCCCGCTCTCTCCAAACATCGTCGGATGAAATGGCGAATCAACTGCAGCTCCCTCTGGACGAGTGCAAACAGGTTCGGAGAGAATGATAACTGCAGTGCAGACCATCTTGAGGTACATCTCCTTCAACATTGTTGTCGTCGTCATTGTTGTAGTTGTCGTCGTCGTCGTCGATAGCGGCTGCGATGGCGACGGCGCGGGGATGGGGGGGGGGGGGGGGCAGTGGTGGCAGCATCGTCGTCGTCATCGCGGCCGCTGCCACCGCCGCCACCACCGTCGTCATCTTTGTCGTCGTCGTCGTTGTCGTCGTTGCCGTCGCTATCGTCGTCTTCGTCCGCCACCCCCATTCATCCTTCCCCCCTTACTCCCTCAATCCTCCCTTTCCCCTTGCTGCCCTCCCTCCCCTACACCCCCTTGCCTCCCTCTCTTGCTCTCTCCCTCTCTTCCCTCCGCCCCCGCCTTTCCCCTCCCTCCATCCTGCCTCCCTCCCTCCCTCCCTCTCCTCCTCCCTCTCTCCCTGGCCCCCCCCCCCCCCCCCCCTTGTGTGTGTGCGTGCGTACATGCGTGCGTGCGTGTGTGCGTGTGTGTGTGCGTGCGTGTGTGCGCACATGCGTGTGTGCGTGCGTGCGTCCGTGGGTTCGTGTGTGCGTGCATTCATGCGTGTGTGCTTGTGTCGAGAATGAGAACACGACGAATGTGTTAGATTGAATGAACGAGTGAGAGCTAGGACAGCAAAACAGGATGCTAAACGACAAGTGGGGTGAGGTGAGGTGCTGTGAAGGTGAGGTGGTGGAAAGGTGAGGTGGGGAAGGTGAGGTGGTGGGAAGGTGAGGTGATGGGAAGGTGAGGTTGCCCGGATTTGGGGGAAGGACAATGCAGGGTGAAGTAGTGTAGCCTGTTTGGGAAGAGGGGCAAGGTGGGGCAGTCCCGAGATGGGATTATGCATGGAGTAGGTTTGGGGGAAATTGGGCGGGGTAGCCCAAGAAGCAGCAAGTAGGCGGGGTAGCCTTGTGAGGGGCGAAATGGTGAGCTGGGTTGGGGAATAATGCTCATGGGGGGACTTGAACCTGTGAGGTGAGTCACAGAAATCAATGTGAGAAGCAAGAGACTCAGATTTCACTGACAGCTTGTGTCCCTTCCCCTCTCCTTCTCCCTAGAGGAATTGAAGTCTGGAATGATATTCACTACTGGCGCAGTGGATATCATTCTAGACTTCAAGCCCTCTGGATAGGGGAGATCCCCAGTTCAAGTTGCTTGCTAGCAATACGACCCTTTGCAGGAGGCGGCTACTATTCTTCTGCCCTTGGTGCCCGGGATGGCACTGGTTGAATGAAAGAATGAAAGAATGAAAAGAAGAAGAAGAAGAAGAAGAAGAAGAAGAAAACTCTTCTCCTGGAAGCAATACCAACAGGACTCCAAAAACGAGGCAGTCTTCCTGAGCCTCGAGACCACAAGGCATGCGGAGAAGATGAGGAAGGTTGTTGAGCAAGCTCATGCATCAGCAGACTACGTGTCCACACAAGTGCAGGCAAGGCCTGCCTGGCATGCAACGATATGGTCCTCCCCTCCGTAGCACCAGCAGAGCGCACGCCAACCCTCGTGCACACACCGAAGGGAAGGTCGGCATATGTCCTTTAGGTCAACTCTCATATGAACTCGGACTTCCGCACGTCTCACCCTATGTTCCGTCATTCCATATCATCAATCGCCGACTTTTGGTGTCTTCCACTTACACTAGTGCAATGCTTGTTGCCAACGCGCATCACACACGTCAAACCTTACAGCGACAAACCTTCAGAAAGGTCAACTTCAGAATGGTTTCTCTGTCTGTGAGGGACCGTCCTTTAGGTCAAAATTTTGGTGTGGGGCTGTTTCCCGCCTGCGTTGCCATTTGCAGCTAAGTCCACCTGTGTTCCGTCATTCCATTTCATGAATTGTTGACTTTTGGTGTCTTGTAATTACGCTTGTGCGAGCTTCGCTGTCGATTGTTCGCGAGCGTCAAACCTTTATGTGGCAATCTGTCAACAATGTTTGAAGCCGTAGGCATCTCGTGGCAGCAGGAGTTACCCAATCATTCGCGAGCATCAAACCTTGTGCACCAATCTGTCAGAACGATCAGCTCATGGTTGCCCTGTTTGTTACATCCCGTCCTTCTGGTGAATTGTTTGGTTCATCCGATCAACCAAGCATTTCACATTCGATTAACTCAATCGCCCCGCCTGCGTCTTTGTTTGCAGATGGCACTGCTGTGCTCTCCGTCTGTTGGAGATTTCATCCGAATGGCATCGCCTCTCATTGGCTTACTCTTGCACTCGCAGCAACCACACCTCTCCTCTCCCTCGCAGCTTTCTGTAAGGCTCCCCCCCCCCCCCCCCCTCTCCGTACCGTTCTTTTCCTCCCTCTCCAACCTGAATTGCAAGCATCAGTGTTGGCAAGGCGCTCGCCTTAAGGCTTAAGGCGTAAGGCGCACCTTAAGCCTTAATGCGCGCCCCTCTTTTAATGTGGGCGCGCCTTATTCCTTAGAGGCAGAAAAGTGTCCAAAAAAATTGGGAAAACATTGCACATGCACTTTGAGGCATGGGGGGGATGGTGGAAACATAGAAATGTGGTCTTCCATTACTCCTAATTTATACAAAAATAATACATGTACAAGACCAGGCTCAAGTAAACAGGATCGCATCAGATGGCGGTGTTGCCCCTTCATGGGTGCGTAGAGGACTTGCCCACTTGAGGCTTGGACTTTCTTCAACTTATGCCATGCCTTCGTCACTTGGAACCTCAATGCCGTCATCGCCTGGTCCACCCCATGCTCTTCAGGGGTGCACACAACCTTCAGCTGCCTTGCACATTCCTCCCACCACCGCCCTCACCCTCCACCCATCCACCAGACTCACTCCTACCCGCCCACTCAAATCTCCCCTCCCCCCCTTTTTTTTTGTTTTTTTCACCATTGCTTAGAAACTGTCCTCCAACACAGCAGTAGCACGGCAGGGACAACCATGAAACCAATCCGCACGATCATCAAAGTTAAGCAGTGGCAACATCCAAAGTACCCGCTTCTGCACATGAAGCCTGCCCATATGCCCCTGCTGCATCCATGTCGTCGTCAGTGATAACGCGACGAGCGCGTGCACGCGTGAGCGGTACATCTAGCAAAACGTCCTGCATGAGCACTGCACTCCCTCTGAATGTGAGTGACCGTGCGGCACGTCGTGTCAGTCGGCTCGGCAAAAGTACACTGTCAGTGAACTGCGTCGCTACGTCCTCCGTTATGTACTCCTCACCATCGTCTTCGTCGTCCTCCTCTTCAACCTCACTGTCCTCTTCCAAAGCCTCAGTCTCGTCCAATCCATCCACGTCTACCAGACAAAATCCGCGCGGCTGCACGTCACACAAGGCAAGGTCCTGCATCGCTCTGTTGAGGGCTGCTGCAGGATATGTATTTCTTAAGCGCTTTGCAAAGCGTTTAAGAAATACATATCTTGCATCGCTCTGTTTTGAGGGCTGCTGCAGGATCGTAACCGCGGTTGATGCTCTCTGTGTCCTCTGCTCCTGCCGCATCTTTGACCTCACCTGCAGTGTTGAGGTTCAGACCTACACGTGCTGCAACTTCTGGGCGCTTCTTTGCCAACTGGTGCAGAATGCGGTAGTTGTGATTGATGCACACTACGTGTTCGACACGCTTGCTCAACATGCGGTTCCTCTTCTTCGAGTGAATGAGAGCATGCGTCGACCACTTGCGTTTGCTAGCTGAGCTTGTGACTGGTTGTGAGCAGAGCTTCTTGAACATCTTGTAGAGCCTCGGCATCGAGCGGAGGCCCCACGTCGTCGACCACGAATCTGCGCGGTCCATGTCCCTCCATGGGACACGAGCTGCATCGTTCAAGGCCTCGTTGCGTGCGTCTGCAGGGTCCTCCAAAGGATTCGACACCAAGTGGTCGTTGAACACCAGACCCTTCAACCAAAGTTCTCTACACTGCAACCATGCCTCGTCTTGTGCCTTGCTGTCCCCTGGGAACATTTGTGTCACCAGTGACCGCCAAACACCGTGCGCCTTGTCGCTCTCTGTGTAGAGAGCCTCTTTCCTTATGTTTTCGGGGATGCAACAGCATGGAAGCCTTATGGATGCCACGCACTTCACCAAGCTCCTTCCACCGCGTCTCAAAAATGGCCTCCGCCTCCAATACTCGCTCACGGTCTGCACTGCACTTTGTGTCAATCTGCGTAAAGTCTACGAGAACTTAGGAGAGAGTGAAGTGAATGGTCATGAGAGATTCGCTGTCACGGTGTCCGGCCCGGATGACCTCCATCACAGGATGCATAGAGTCCTTCACGGGCTTCAAGTCCTTCGAGAAAGCGTTGTCGAGCACTAGGTTGTGAATCCGGTTCTTATGGCCGCGTTCCTTTTTTCCTTAAACGCGCATGCTGCGCCAAGCATCTCCCGTGACCACCTTGATGAGCGCTGACCTCAGCTCCTGCACACGGACAAGCATGATATGGTTTGTGCCAAAACGGGTGTTACCTGGTCTCAGCAGCTTGCGGCCGTCACCCGCTTCTTCCAGCCATGCACATGGTGCACGGTGGTTCCTGAAATGGTCCACAATGAAAGCAGCATTTTTCACACAATCCTGGACCCAAGGAAGCTTGGCAAGTGCGTTGTCGAGCTTGTGAGCCACACACGGAGCAAACAGCACATGTGATAACTCAGGAATGGCTGACAGTTGTTGCGCAGCAGCACGGTCGTTACTTGCGTTATCCATTACGACTGGTACAACATTCTCTGGCCCCACCTCGCGGATGGCACGCAACATCTGCTCGGCGATGTAAGCTGCATCACGAGGTCGGTCTACTGCGGAAGACAGCACTGTCCGTGTTGACAGCAAGCATCGCAAAGATCCCATGCCGATTTATGTCAGTCCAGCCGTCACTGGTCAGCGTACATCCTCGCGACTCGAAGGACATGCGCATGGGCCTCAGCTTCTCGTCCACCCGTTCCCTTTTCGCAACAAGCATGCTGTTTGCAACCTTCTTCCGATTCGGCGGTCGGTATGATGTGGGGGCCCCTGCAAGCCACAGCACACGCTGAGAGAAGGGGTTCTCTGCGAACATGAATGGCAGGCCCACGACGTAAATCAGGAGAGCAATAGCCTGATCCAAAGCACAGCATCAAAGGCAGCTTCAATGCTTCCTTGAGACAACGACCTTGACAGGGACCGAGACCTTGGCGGTGTGGGTGATGCCGAACCGCGACCCGTGCGCTGGACACGAGGAGGCAAGATGTCAGCATACCTCAACCGCTTCGGCTCTCCGTCAGGAGATGCCCCAGCACTCCTAGGACGGACACTGCTACCTGCTATCCCCGATGGTCCAGCGCTCGAACAGGCAGCAGCACCCGATGGCCCTGCACCGTCAGTCCCACCCTGTGGTGT
>SZWC01007142.1:111244-131634 GCA_023375785.1 Penium margaritaceum | reverse complement strand
ACACACACACACACACACACACACACACACACACACACACACACACACACACACACACACACACACACACACACACACACACACACACACACACACACACACTTTCACCCTGGCGTATCTCAAACGCGAGTTTATGGCAAAATCTGATATTTAACTTTCGTCTAAATTTTGATGACAATGATTTCTACGTAACTCAATAACTTACGAGGAATGAGAGGGGTCTGCAACATTAATTTGGTGTATCACGAGCATGCAGCAGACCAACAGCATCAACAACCACCTTAAGCATGCGACTGTTGAGAGCCGTGGTATGAAAATTTTCACGCTGTTCATGAGTATCAACCAAGATAACCTGAACATCTCCGGTGGTAATTCGCTCGCGCACAATGTGATCCTGAATATTGATGTTCTTCCTGTAAAAATGATGCTTGTCTTCATCTTCAAAAATTGCTCTTGAGCTCTGGTTGTCACGACACATAGTGATGCAGAAGTAAGACACCAAAAAAAAATTGCAACAGGAGGCAAAGCCACATGCTTTCACACATAGTTGTACCAAGTAGTACATACTGGGACTTGAGCTGCAAGGAACACATCTCTCTTTCCTAATCTTCTAAGGGATAGTTTACCCACTTACAAGAAATATGTATCATGTGCACCTGCTGCCATCTATGTCAAGTTCACAGGCACTCTCAGTATGGCTGTCAACAACCACAGAGGGTTGTGTGCGGTAGCACAACCCAACACATGCTATTGAGAGCACATAGCGGACAACACGCAGGGCAGCGTCAAGGTGCCTCTAACAAGGCTGCTGGGAGAACTGAGCCAGGACATTAAAATAGAAGGCCACATCTCCTTGAGTGGTGGTGGCTAGGTACATGAGGGACCCAATTACGCTGAGGTAATCGATGACATCGACCATCTCCACCAGCTGTGATGGATCGTGAGACTTCAGCAGGCGCTATCCTTGTGGGATCATAGGAGTGGATGCAATAGGGATCTCAGCCAGCAAGGAGGCCAGTTCCCAGAAGGTCAAAGTGCACCGAGACCAGTGCCCTGGCAGAGGGTCAAGTAGTAGAGGGAGACACACAAGAGCGTGTTCGACTCTGAGAGGGCTGAGAGGTCGAATGCTAAGAGAGAGCGTGAAACTAACCTCCATGCGTGTATGGCTCTAGGCGGACAACAGGATCAGTGGCCTTTGACTAATGACGTGACAATGGGACATCAACAGGCTCAGTGGCTTGTGACACGGAAGTGGGAGGTGAGTCATGAGGGGACTGTATTAAAGCACTGATAGCGGCGGGCACATGTGCCATCTCTGGAAGTGACATGGCAGGAGAGGAGGAGACCAACGACAACTCCGGGAAGGAAGCAGTCGGGGCACTAGATGGAGAGGACAGGCAGGGAGACTCACTGTCAGTGGGATCGACCAGTAACAACAGTCTAGGGGATGGAGAACCAATGGCGGGAGTGGGAGATGGGCCCCCGCGACCAAAGGCTGATGGAGCAAGGAAAGAGATGAAAGTGGACCGACACGAGATAAGTCACGCTGGAACATGTCCTAAAAGAAATGTACATCGCGCGACTCAATGACACAAGACTGGTCAGCATCCCAGAACTGCCAAACCTTAGATATGGCTGAAACTATAGGGAAGGTGCACATGCAAGCACAGGGAATAAGCTTGCAGTTTCAGAGGTCATCGGGGAGCCAAATGGCAGTGACGAGCCCCAGACACAAACAAGGCAAAAGTTTTCCCAGAGACGAAGCAAGCATTGGAAGGGGGTGACATGATAAGGAAGGGGGCCACAAGAGACATGGTTTTACACCCATGTCATGTAGGAAATGGCTTCAAAGGTGGAGATAGGAGGCAGGTCAGACCTAGCAAGAAGGGTGCACTGTCAGCAAGAGTGTGGTTCCAGCACTTGGAGATGCCATTTTGCTGAGGTGTGCAAGGAGCAGTGGGCTCCATATACATCCCGGAAGAGGACAAGAAACAAGCAGTAGGCCCCATAAACTCACCACCGCAATATATATATATATATATATATATATATATATATATATATATATATATACACACATGTATAAAGGTGAGTTCATCCTACGGTAGCCACGACTCAAGAACAGAGGGATTTCTTTTTTCCTTTTTCTTTTTTTTTTCGTACGATGAACAGCAATCGCATGCGCGAGTATTCATCAGTGAGACAAGAACATAACATCCAACGCCACCTAATGCATCATGGAAAAGAGGGCCCATGACGTTGGCATGAAAACATTTGAGGGGATGGGTGGTACAAGTGTTGGAGGTGAAGAAAGGGGAATGATGTATTTTGCCCTTAGCATAGGAAGGTGAGAAGGTATAGGCATCAGGACCATGCGCGGGCTGAGTACGGAACAAGTGATCAATCACGGAAATCTGAATGTGACACATGCGGCAGTGAAAACTTTGAGTGTGTGCGGGGGAAAGGGAACGAGCAACTTGAACAAGGACAGCTCAGGTAAAGAGTGTGCAAAGGAGAGGGCACAGAAAAGATTATCGAGGCGCATGCCACAAAGCAAAAAATGACCAATTACGCCGTATGATACAGAGGCAATAATGCGACTAGAGACGTTCATGCCCTAGTCATCAAGAGTCGTAACACAGAGCACACTCAGCTGAAGAAAATGCACGTAGAACACATGGGAGAAATAGCTCTCCCCAAGGGCCAAAAGAAAAAAAATGCCACCACCTTGAACAAGGAGAAGCTGACCATGGCCTGGAGCCAACAGGACCCAAGGAGACAAATAATGCACGGCACGATGTCATGTGATGGATGGTTCCGGGGTCCAGTATCCATAAGCCACCGGAAACAAGCACAAATACCGGAACACAACAAACATCATGTGTAGCTGAGTGCGGCAGAAGCTATTGGCCGCAGTTAGCAAGGCAAGGTGGCAAAAAAAAAGATCGCCTATCCTCAATCCACAGAACATCCACAGGCAGACGTCCTTGAATGCCACCATAGGCCAATCCACGGAGAGCCCCATCAGACTCACATGCAAGTTACCTCAGAAATATCTGCTCACTCTCTCCTCTCTGATGACAAAGATGACACTTATGGAAGAAATGGGACAGCACAGAATTCAACTGACGGCCGTCGTCCGGTGGGCCGGAAGTCATGGAGGCAGGGGCTGTGCCACCATCGCTTCATGAGGACTGCGTCCAGTGCGCCCGCATGACAGACGCTAGACAGGAATCGTCGGGAGCTACAAGGCACTTCAAGAAAGAGTGTCTGTTAGCATCACAGCTCTAGCATGTCACTGTGCTAGGTGAGGAGGCAGAGGTGGAGTAGCCATTGGGACCTTTCCCCTTCCCACACCCGCTTTGTCCACCACCCGACCCACCACCAAACTGACCTTCCTTTCCCTTCCCTCTCTCCCCCTGTCCCCCCCTCTTGTGTGATCAGGGAGGAGGCCGACGTAGAGGAAGAAGAAGTGGATGAGGACAAGGTATGCAATGATTGGGCTACCCCTAAAGAGGAGGGAAGTTCTGTGGCATCTGCAACTACAACAATGCGATGAATGTGCTTGTTCTGTAGCACAATCCACCAATCAGTGAGGCGCTGCACTGTGAACTCCTAGAGGACGCACATGCATGGCAATGAATTATTTGGGATGGTCTTGGTGGCCAGAATTTTGAGCTCGACAGCCTTGAACATCATACATTTTGGGGATGATGCCGTTGACGATGGAGAGGACGGCTGGTAGCTATCCAAATGTAGCTTTGCCGAGGTCGCGCAGCAGTTCCAGATTGCGTACCTAGTAGGCATGAGAATTCCCATCAGCACGCAAGGACAGTGTGTTGAACTAGATGTTGAGAACGCTTGGGGCCGCATGGCCTGTTCCAGTGTTGTGATGCTTGATGAGAGCATATGATCCAACTGGATCAGATAGTGCTCAGCGTACTCTGTTGGTGCTATATGATTGAATATCATCGCTTGACCCTCCAAGAATGAGGGCACAAACAGCATGAGCGGACTTAGAATAAACAGGGACAAAAGGGGGGAAGATAGAGGGATCAGGCTCATGGTAGTATTCCCACAGGTGCTCTCCCTATGCCCGGACACTGAAATGGACCTTTCAAGATGAGAAGGAGAGGTTGGACGTAAAGTAGGGGAGAGACATGCCAAAGTCACGCTGACGCTGAGGAGGTAGTGCAAGAGCTTAGGCGGTTGATGCACTGGTTAGACCTGCTGTTGCTATGGGGTCAAACTTCTTAGAGCCACAGGTAGTGGATGCGGAAGCGGGAGTGGTGGCAAAGACAAGATCCATGTCAACGGAAGTGGATGCAATAGGAATGAAGCATACTGTGGGCTGGTGGTGGTTCAAGTCGAAATCAACAATCTCATATGCAAAGGTATCCTAATTTTCCTGCTTTCCCTTCAAGCACGCGCTCTGTGTTGAGTTCCTTTTGGAGCGTAGCGTGCTTGCGCTACAACACTGCTTTCAATGCAACATACTGATCATTGTCAACTAGCAAGTTTTACTCGTCCCAGTGGGCATGAGAAAAATGGGATTGACAACTGTATCTTCTCAAGGATGTGCTGCAAGGCAATAGACCAGGATGTAAGAACATGCCCACACAGAGACAGAGAAGAGGAAAGAGGGCATAAATGCACACTCACCAGGCCTGTCAACAAAGAGATAAGAAAGGAGGAAGAGCTACAATGGCTGATGCTGCAATGAAAGTCACAGTGAAGGTCACTGAGACAAGCAGACAGGCAACACCAGTGAGAAAAGCAGCTGAGAGGGTCGAGACTACTTCTGCCGTGGAGACAAGTTTGAGAACATGGCAGCAGGTAGTCGATGCCAATGGGGCAGATGAGGCCTACATCATGGAAGTGTAAATGGAAGTGGTTGTGCTGGAGAGAACAGTGGTTGCGGCTGCTACTTCTCATGTTACGATGTCTGTTGTAGCAGCAACCAAGGTGACTACATTGATTGCAGCTACAGCAAGTGGATATTGGTCAACAGCTGCTTTGGCATAGGTCTCGATGGCTCTGCAAGTGGCAGTGCTGGTAGGTTCACGAGTAGCACGATTGGTTGTAACATAGGTGGAGACCAGCGTCGCAATTAAGACGGAAAGAATGTCAAAGGGTGCAGATGAGGCAGATTCACAGCCAAATGCAGTTGTGGTAGTAGGTTTGTGGGGCTTGGAGGACTGATGAGCTGCTTTAGAAGCTGCTTGTGATGCCACACCAAAAACATTATGCTGACTCTCGTGACGCGTCCTTTTGACAATGGGTGAGCTTATAGGTGTTTGACGAGTTTATTGATCACGTGGAGGTCCTGTATCTAGTGTGTTCTGTGATTTCAGCAAGTATTCCGATGCTGACTCGTAGTGTGTTGCATAGGCTGTGGCGTCGTCCCGCTCGTAGTCCTCGGTCGGGTTGTAGTCCTCTTTGGGATGGTAGCTGAGGCTACAATGACAGAGACACGACCAGTTCTCATGTTCTGCTTTGGCCTTGTGGCATACAACCTCGTATTCCTTGATGTGGTAGCCCATTCCCATGGTTGTAGGCGATGTGGGAATGGGCTCGTTTTACAGCGACGACGCCATAGTGTTGGTTGTCTAGCTGCCCTGCTAGGTGGTTGCTCCAAAAAAACATAAAGGTATGGCGCTGCAGATGGCGGTGTTCTTGCTACAGCACAATCGTAGGAGAGATACATGCATTGTTGCTAAGGCAGTAGCTTCTCTTGCTGTTGCAACATGTGGGGGAGATGCAGAGGCATCTCGGACAGTGAGGCAGATGCTGCATCCGATGTGGTGGTCGCAGCTGTGGCTGCTCATGCGCGGGTGCAGATAGACCATGGCTGCTAGTGCATCTATTGCTGCTGCAGTGATTGTTGCTGCTACAACACGTGCAGGAGGTGCACAGGCACCTTGGACTTTGAAGGTGGCCAATGCTGCTGATGCGGTGGCTGATGTTGCGGTAATGCATTTGCAGGTGCAGATGCACAGTGGGATTTGAGTGCGGCTGCGACTGCCACTACTACGGCTATGGATGTTGCAGCACATTGGCAAATGCAGCTTTATTGTAGTCGGAGAGGACCGCTGCTGCTATCACTGTGGTTGCTGTGGCTGCTGCGGATAACATGTAGGTACAGAAGCACATTAGATTGCGCAAGCAGCCGCAGCCGTCACTTCAAAGGCTGTGGATGTGACTGCGGTGGCTAGGATTGTGGTAGTTGCGACTGTTGCAGCACGTTTGCGAGTGGAGATCCACCTGAGGTCGAGAATATGGCTGCAGCCAGGATGGCTGTGGCAGCTGCAGCACAATGCGCAAATGTGGATGCAACTGCGGCTGAGAAAGAGGCTGATGCTGTTGCTGCTGCTACGGACGCAGTGGTTGCAGAAGCCAATGCACAGGTGCAGCAGCACCTCAGAACGTGCGTACATGCGTTGATGTTGTTTCGGTGGCAGTGGCTGCTGCAGAAAGTGTGTGGATGGAGCAACTGCTGTAACTGCTAGTACTCCTTCTATGCATGCTAGGGCAAAGACACCCTGTGAGCCGGTAGTAGCGGCAGCGGCAACTGTAGAAGCAGCCAGGATCTTAAGTGGCGGGATCTTCCTCCACTTTGAGGGGAAGCTTTGGCCTCCCTGCTCTGATGCCAGCAGGTACTATGGTTGCTAGCCTTAGCTATGTGAATAAGCATGGATGCACGATGGGGAAGCATGTATGCCATGGAATGGAGCAACCACACTCAGGAAACTCCGAGTAAGAATCACAAAATTGGGTAAACGAGTAACAGGCTAGCAAAGAGATAGAAACCGGTTGACCTCGCCACCCATGCGAAAGGATCGCCTGGGGCCTGGACGCCACTCCGGGATCAAACCGGACTGGTGAAAAATGTGCCGTCGGTGGTTTATCACATGCCGGAATGAACCGGTCGTGTGGTCCTGTATGGTCAACAACCCGGCCTCACCAAGCAAGAACCTGCCAAAAAATGGACGACTTAGAAGCAGCCAACTACATCGAACATGAGCGTATGTGGGTGCATGCACTCTACCACGGATAACTCCATGTTCTGCTGACGAGAAATGGAGAAAGTTATGCTGATCACCATATGTGAGCTGTCAAACACATCCTGAATGGACACAGCATGCACCACTCTTGCACTCTGCTGATACACCACCAGTGCATTATCCACCAAGCGTGTAACAATATCGTGTCTGAGAGATTCACTTTTGATCAGTCACCTTCAGTGATGGTGTGTCTATGGACAGATTCAAGAGGTCACTTGTATGTTTGCACTCCACTGACAACAAGCCGTGCCTTGCAAACAACCTCGCTCCCTCTCCACTTTGTAGTCATAACGTATGCGGGATGGATCGTGAGAGAGTGAGGCATCAAGAGACGCCAAGGATTTGTGAAGCTCATACTGAGAAAAGGGATTAACGAGTGATGGCAAGCTGGTAGGTCTTAGACGTGCTCGGTGAAGCAAGTCTCACATCATGCATCACACACGAGGTGAGCTCGTCACCACTCCTGAGGTCAAGCCAGATCTCTCGGCATGAAATCAAAAGCGGCTAAGGCCAGAAAACTCCGGCAGTATGACCCCCGTGGGATCAGCAACCAGAAACTAACCAAAAATGCAACCACAAGCCACATAAGCATGCAAAATTCTACATCATAATGTCGTGTATGTGGGCATGTGACCCACATTAGAAATTCACAAGAGCTACCGACTGGCCCATCGGCCTAAGCTTCAGCATACACGAGTAACAGAGAAAACATCAGTTTAGCGGGGGGAACGCCCAGTGTGCTTGAACGAGTTTTTGTCTCTAGATATCACTCGTTTTGTGTTGCAATGATGTTGTTTCACTCTCCTGCAAAGATCGGTTTTTGTGGAGACCATTAGTCATTGCATTAGAGATTCAATATTGTTAGCGATTGAGCTAACCACCTCCAGCAGAGAAGCCGCGAAACCGAAAATCTCACAAAGGTTTGTACACCTTCTTCCTTTGCAGGTATGTGTTGTGCACCCCAAACTTAATCAGGCATACACTTCACCTTCAAGAGTACTAACGCCTTAGCATTACATCTCAAGAAGAGCTCAAGTCGTCAATACGCAAGAGAGCATCAAGCAAGGATTGATTGATCAGCATGCAAGACAAGTCCTTTTATAGCTGTCTATCCAGTCCTAGAACTCAATAGCACATTCCTGAGAAGTGGCTTGACCCTGCCACATCACCAAGAGACTTGCGCAGTGGGCTTGACACATAAGTATCCTTGTGCCAAGGTGGCAGATCAGTCGTGTTGCTTCCCAGAAGCTACGGACTTTCCTTCTTGGAAGCTTCCATAACAACCAAGATGTGCATGGAGCCAGGATCGAACTGATGACCTCTCACTTGGCCAAATCAACAAAATGGCCAAGTTAACCACTCACCTACATGGTGTACTCACAGGTCATATCTCACATGAGACAGAGCATAGTTGATTCACCCTACAACAAATCCAGGGATCATACCTCCACAAGGGGCAGAGCGTTCCTAATCCGTCGTACAAGACTGAACAAGGGGCAAACATATTCAACAAATCTCTCCCTTGCACCTTGCTTCAGTTTCCATCATCATTCTTCATCACTTGCGTTGACCATGCCGATACCTTGCCTGTCCGCCTGGTGGAGATCCTTGTCCAATGGCTTTGTAAGCATGTCAGCCGGGTTCAGCTTGGTGCCGACATGCTCCAGCTCCACCTTCTGCTTGTAGACCAAGTCCCGAGCATAATGGTAGCGGATCTCGATGTGCTTTGTGCGCCTGGACAGAACTGGGTTCTTGGACATGTCAATCGCGCTCATGTTGTCAATCTTGATAATTGTCGCCGTTGCCTGTGGTGCCTTCATCTCAGAGAGCAAGCTGCAAAGCCACTGCACCTCCTTACACACCTCAGCCAATGAAATGTACTTAGCTTCAGCTATTGACAGAGAGAAACACTCCTGCTTGCGACTCGCCCAATTGACAGCACCTCCATTTAGCATACACACGAAGCCAGAGGTGGTTTTTCTCTCGTCGATATTGCCTCCCCAGTCAGCGTCGGTGTAGCACATGAGACGGAGTGACGCGGATCCAGCGATGCCTCCAAACTGGAGTCCCACATGCCGTGTCCCCTTAAGGTAGCGCATGATGCGCTTCACAGCCTTCCAGTGCAGTGGACCAGGATTGGCCACAAACCAGATCACCTGCCCAACACCATGGGCTATAACTGGCCGGGTGGCGACCATGGCATACATCGGACTGTCCACTGCAAACTAATATGGGATGCCCAGCATGTCAGTTTTCTCCGCTTTGTTGGATGGGGACAAGGAGGTGGAGAGCTTGCACTCTGAGCTCATGGGTGTGCTTGCAGGCTTTCAATCTGCCATGTCGTATCATTTGAGGATGGAGTCAACGTACTTTGTCTGGTTCAGGCTGATGGTACCTACTGCTCTGTCACACTTGATGGCAATGCCAAGGTAGAAGTTGAGAGGACCCATGTCCTTCATCTTGAACCTGCTACTCAGCTGCCCCTTGAGATCGTCTAGCAGCTGCATTGAAGAAGAGCACAGAATCAGGTCATCGACGTACAAGGCGACCAGCATAGTCCCTTTGTCGCTCTCATGCATGTACATGCTAGGGTCGTTGTCGCAATGCATGAAGGACCCCTTGGCCATGAATGTATCCATCTCCTGGTACCAAAGTCTTGGCGCTTGTTTTAGCCCATAGAGCGCCTTCACCAACCTGCACACCTTGTCCTCAGGAGCATCAACCCCCTCTGGAACCTCCATCAGCACCTCCTTGTCAGGTTTGCCATAAAGGAAGGCTGTCTTGACATCCATCTGGTGGACCTCCATGTTCTCGGCAGTAGCAATGGCGAGCATTGACCGGATGGAGGTGAACGTCACAACGGGAGCAAAGGTCTCATCGTACTCTGTGCCAGGTCGTTAAGAGAACCCCTTTGCTACCACCCGTGCCTTGTACTTGTCTATCTTACCATCCTTATTCCTTTTTACTCTTAGCACCCACTTGGACCCCACAACATGAGCGCCGGCAAGTCTTTTCACCAGCACCCATGTCCCGTTCTCCTCGATGGAGCTGAGATCACTGCGAATTGCTTCATCCCACTCAGCTTTGTCAAGCCGCAAGAGTGCCTCTGCGACAGAAGTTGGCTCCTCTTGAACCAGGAACAAATAGTTGAAGCCTTTCCATTCACCCCTATCTGCGTCGTAATGCTGCCGAGGAACTTTCAGACGTGAACTACTCCTTGGACCTGCTGGCTATTGCTGTTGATGTAGAGGCTGGAGGTCTATTTTGTCGTCGATGGGGGGAGAGGTATCCTCCTCATGGTCTGGAGGATCAGATACGTCGGACTCGGAGGTTGATTCCTCCGAGTCATCTTCATCAGCTTCTCTCCCTGTTGTAGTACCCAACCCATGCCATTGTGCTGGTGCTTTGTCTCCCTCCTCAAGAAGAGTGAGCCACTCTCCCTGTTTTGTAGTGTTCTCAAGTTCAAGAAGCTCTCCCTTACTCACTCAATGTTCGTGGAAATCCACGTCTTTGCTGCAGATGACCTTCGTAGCTCCTAGGTCTCACAGTCTATAAGCTCTGTGGGTGGTGTCATAGCCGATGAAAACACACTTTCATACTCTTGCATCGAGCTTTCCAGGGCCCTCACCCGCCTGGACCTTGGCAAAGCCGGTGCAACCAAACACCTTGAGATGGGAGGCGTCCGGCTTCCTGCCCAACCATGCTTCTTGAGGTGTCTTCAGCTGCTGTGTCTGCTTCTTCTTGCCTCTCCTTCGCAGAGCTGCTGCAGGTGTGAGGTTCACAAGATAAGTAGTCGTGCGTGCTGCTTCAGCCCAGAACCTAGGAGCTAGAATGAACAGCCCCGGTGGTTGCATTTGCTTCCGGTTTTGTTGCCAAATCTTCTGCTGCCACTGCTTCTGCTGCTCCAACATGTCCTTTGTCATTAGAATCTGCATCGCTGCTCTCCTCATCATCACTCCCGGTCGAAGATTCAGCCGTTGATGTTGTCATCTCGGTTTGCAAGCCGTAGAGTCCATCAACGTGAGGGACCTGTGAAACAACCTTCTTGGCAGGGTAGGAGATGTTGATGTCCTTGGTAGGGACTATCACTGCTTCCTTCTCCGTAAAAACAACTGTCATGCCATGGTCAGTTATCTTAGAGACGGAGAGCAGGTTGGCTGTGAAGGAGAGCAAGTAGAGTACCCATTCTGGCTTGAGATCGGAGTCCGCACCGTTGACACCCACTGTGACCAGCTTGTCACCAATCCCCTCAGCTGCCTCAACCTTGCAGTTGGCGACTCTGAAGTTCTTGTTGCATGCAGCAAGAGAGATGAAGTCTCTCTTCTCATAAGTGGTGTGCTCATTTGTGCCCGAGTCAAGGTCGTAAGCTCCTGGCCTGAGTATCGCCCTCCCTTTGTTGGAGGCACACTCAGCCATCAAGCTTGTGGGATCCTTCCCACCGTTTCCCCCTCGACATTCATCCTCGTCTCCTCCCTCCTTCTTGGGTGCCCGGCACTCCCGAGCCCAGTGCCCAGCCTTACCACAGTTATGGCAGTTTCCTTGACGCTTTGAACCCCTTCCGCTATTGCCAGTGCCGTTGTTTCCCTTGTATCCAAAGGAGGAGGTATTGCGGAAGGTACCGTTGCTTCGTGAGGCAAAGGAAGCCATGTTTGCTTCACTACTGCTGCGACGCATGGCTTCATTCCGCACATACTCCGAGACGGTGGTGTAGGATACTTGCTCTTCCGTCCACCCTCCAATCACTGTGATCATGCGACCCCAGCTCTCCGGCAGTGTCATCAGATAAATCATGGCCTGCATATCGAATTTCAGGTCCCACCCCATGCCGTTGGCTTGTTGCAAGAGCGTCTCAAACTTCTGCCTAAAGGCGGAGACATCTTCCCCTTCACCAAGCCTCATATTGATGAGGTTCTATAGAATGAAGAGATGGTTGGCAAGTGAGGAGTACTGAAACACCTTGCCCAGTTTGGCGTATGCCGCGGCTGCCACTCTACAACCACTGATGTGTGAGAGGACTAAGGGTTGTATGGAGGACACGAGAACTGCAAGAGCCTTCTTGTTGAGCTTGACCCATGCCACAAGGTCAGCACCCTCCTCCTTTGGTGCTGGGATACTTCCTTCAAAATATCCTAGCAAGTCTCTATCATCCATGATGATCACAAACTGCCACTTCCAGAGCGCAAACCCATCTCCATCAAACTTGAGGATGGGAGAATGATTCCCTGGTTCCCCTGTCCCTGCCATCCCTACACCTACAACTGCTGCAGGTGCTGCACCTGTTATTGATGCCAATGCACCTGTGTTTGAGGCCGTTGTAGGCTGTTGGTGAGAAGAGGCAAATGCTTGCCCTGTTCACGTTGGCCGATGCAAGCAGATGTAGGCTGATGTAGGCTGATGTAGGCTGATGTCAGCTCCCAAGGCAGAAAGGTGGAGATGTGTTGCATTCTCCTCCGGCTGATGATTGACCTGCAAACAGAGAGGTTGGGTGAGAGCGAAGGCGCTCTCACTGCTTGTGACTTTGGCGGTTGCGTGCGGGAAACTTCTCTAACCAGAGGAAGTGGGCCCATAACCCTTTGTTCGCGATTGAGCTAACCACATCCGGAAAAGAAGAAGCGAAACCAAAAATCTCACAAAGGTTTGTACACCTTCTTCCATTGCAGGTATGTGTCGTGCACCCCAAACTTAATCAGGCATACATTTCACCTTCAAGAGTATTAACGCCTTAGCATTACATCTCAAGAAGAGCTCAAGTTTTCAATACGCAAGAGAGCATCAAGCAAGGGTTGATTGATCAGCATGCAAGACAAGTCCTTTTATACCTGTCTATCCAGTCCTAGAACTCAAAAGCAAATTCCTGAGAAGTGGCTTGACCCTGCCACATCACCAAGAGACTTGCGCAGTGGGCTTGGCACATAAGTATCCTTGTGCCAAGGTGACAGATCAGCCGTGTTGCTTCCCAGAAGCTACGGACTTTCTTTCTCGGAAGCTTCCATAACAACCAAGATGTGCATGGAGCCAGGATCGAACTCATGACCTCTCACTTGGCCAAATCAACAAAATGGCCAAGTTAACCACTCACCTACATGGTGTACTCACAGGTCATATCTCACATGAAACAGAGCATAGTTGAGTCACCCTACAACAAATCCAGGGGTCATACCTCCATAAGGGGAAGAGCGTTCCTGATCCGTCGTACAAGACTGAACAAGGGGCAAACATATTCAACAAATACTTGAACACCAATACCAACACCCACTAGCCTGCAGGCGAGTAACTTTACATGCAATAGAAGAGGACACGGCATGCACATGGGACGATATGAATGTACATGACAGAGCAGCAAGAGGAAAAGAAGTGGCAATTTACAGAGGACGTGAGTCAGACCAATAGCGTGAAAAAAAACTTGGACATGCCAGAGCCGAGAGCCTTGGTCAAGAAGTCAGCGCAGTGTGACCACAAGTCCACCCATAAACTGTCCACGACACTGACAGCAACGCACTCACGAACAAAGTTGTTCTCACCATTGGTATGTTTGATCTGCGAATGATACACTTCATGTTCGGTAATGATCTTTGTTCTTTGATAAGCGCAGCACAAGGTGATACAGTGAATGGGCACTTGTCGCTCTTCAACAATTGGCACAACCAAACACACCCACATGTACCCGAGCGGAGTGCAACATATTCGAGCTCACTGGAACCTTGTACAACACATCCCTGCTTGCCACGCTTCCAAGATACAATAGTGTCCCGGCCAAGAAGATGTAACAGGATTGAACCAGTCATTGTCACCCAGTCATTGTCTGTGCAATTGTCAACAACGAGTGAAGGACATGCTTTGTAGCACAGCCCGACTGGTGTAGAGTAGAGTGTATAGTGCAGCGCAACAAGAGAAGCCGTAAAATGTCACTCACACCGAAGCTAAGGAACCACGGTAAGTAGTTGACAGTAAATGCAATGTCGGTGTACTTTGCCATTGCAAGATACATGAGAGATTCAATGGTGTAGAGGAAATCAGTGACGTCAACCTCCTGCTCCCAACTGGGAAACATCCGATGCTTTCAGAAGTCTTTAATCGGCAGGCATCGTAGGCGCCTTCCATTGTTCTACGCCATGAAAAAGCGAGTAATTTTTTTCAATGGAAAGAACTCTGGTGTGTTTCATGCACACTCAAAACACATTGTTATAGAGCGTCACTTGTGCCTGATTAAATGGAGCGACAGGTGATCTCCGTCATCAGCAATGGCACAAACATACAGCAGGCCAACTTCCGCAAGAGGGTACTGGCATGCGGGAAGCTCATGGTGAACATTTGTTTTGTCGGGCTTTACCTATTCCTTGAGGGTGGCCAAGAGTGGGATGTGCACATATGGATTGTTGAGCATCTTGTTGTGCACTTGTGTGATTTCTGCAAGTGTATGCAAATGCAAGCTATCTGGTCACAGGGGAATGTCGTTATGTGAATTGTCCCCGTCTCTTTGTACAGCTGACTGTGACCACTTGGTCGTTTCCATGCTCGTGCACATCCCTGATGAGGACCCAACTAGCGGAGCACTTACGGGTGGTGGACCATCCATCACGAGCTCCTTGAAAGCTGCAACGGCATCCCGGATGCTTACCAGGGCCTTGTGTAATTTCTCTTTTGTCTCTTGAGTTTTGTGAGTGGAATGGCTTTTGGGCCCGGCTTGCATGTTTTGAATTGTAGGTCCACCGGCCGGTGCCGGACCAATGCATGTGTGCAGGTGTTGCGTCCTTCTGAGACTCTGCACCCATAGCTATGTATAGTTCTGCATTTGGATGCATGTGCACATATTCATGGTCAAGATAATAATTTTGGGCAAGAGTCTAGGACAAATTGACCACTTTCGTGTGCGGCACCCGCCGTGCACCGCGGTAGGTATTCATGTTGTGTGCTTTTCAGCTTTCATTCCTCTCTACATGTTGAAAATGTTGAAGCTTATGAGTATTTTTGTGTCTCCTTAACCAAACCTTATTGCTTCTTGCACTTGCCTTGCACGCTAGTGTGTCAGCTGACTGGACAGTATTGCCACGTCAGCGACAATGAGGCTAGGAGCTTTTGAGTATCTACTCACGTGCATGACCACCGATGGGTGACACTCTCGTTGCAGCACACAAGCTACACTCGCGTTGTGGGGAGGTAATCTCTGACCTCCTTAATGCAGTTCCTTGGTGGTGTCCTTGGTGGATAGCCTCCACACCTATCACACCAGATGGGCAGGATTCCCTAAAGGTGGATGATCCAGCACATCCACCTGGTAGAAAATGTGGATTTGACCCTGTACTCATGCCTTATTGGCTCTCTAATGTACTTGGTCACAACTATCTGGCCCAACATTGCCTTTGCCGTTAACATCCTCACACCGTTCTCATATTTCCATCTGGCCAGAGCTCTTAATGGCGCTGTGCGAATGGTGGGGTATGTGGTCTTCACATCATTCCTTCGACTCTGCTTTCATCGGCGGTGATAGTCAACAGCTACACGGAAGTTCATTGGGATTAGAACCTTGATGGTAACACTCAAAGATGCTCTGTGTGCTGGTTGGGTGGCACTGTTTTGTTGTGGCGCAGTGGCAAGCAATGCTCTATTGCCCATAGCTATTTGGACGTGCGGCATCCTGACACACACCAATAACACATAACAAAACGATCAGGGGGTCTAGCATTGCAGCTGCTATGGAATTCCGAAGACTTGCTGGGGCACTCTCCCCGATTTCTAAAGCCTCAAGATGTTTCTCTTTGGAGAGGCCTTGGGCCCATTTTACATGTTTCTTGACTATGTCTCCACTGATTGATGCCGAGTGCATGCATGTGTTGGTGTCTCAGTCACGGTGACCTTTAGACTTGTCGCCACAGCTCACCGGGATGCTGAATACTCGACGGCTACCTTGACAGCATGAGCACCAGCCGGCGCGCCCTCGCGTACTCTCCAGAGTTTTCTCAGTGACCACCTCCCAGGGTTCATTTTCCTAGTGGCACTATCCTCACTTGTTCATGATCCAGTTGTGTAGATTTTTTTTCTACACCTGGTTCTCCTCTTGGTTTGCCATTCGGACAACAGAGAAGCCCGTACGACTGTCGGTGTCTTGCTAGCTATTGTTTTGGAGCTTGTAGCTCGGTTGGTCTATGTTCCCCCAGTTGGTTGGACTCGTTCGCTTTGTTGTGCGCATGTGTGTAAGACTATACCTACACATGTTTCTGTTTGCTTCGCTACTAACTTCTATTCATTCATGCATAGCTTTACCCTATCTCCACCAATCCAAGTTTTGTTTATTGCGTTGTGTTCAGAACAATGTGACCTCTCACACAAAACATAGCTAGGAGGGTTCTCTCATTCCTTCATGGTATCAGAGTCATAGAGAGACACAACATTTCCTCCCACCATACATCCCACAAAAGTGGCAACGGAAATGGATGGGCTATGCTGGGTGGGGCATACAGATCCTAGCAACATGGAGGCCCTGAGCTGAGGGCTCACGTCACGTAGTCCTTCGGTAGAGACAGAGGAGGAATGCTGCCAATTTTTTTTGGCATTTTCCCTCGTCACGACTGCCTTCTTGGCGGCGACGTGAAGCAGTGGTGGTGGCCTCTTAGGCCATCTCCATGACATCAACAACTTCTACGGCGGGAGCAGCTGGACTCAGTTGTCTTTGTCATAGCAGGTGCAGCTACTCATAGCAGCACCAACGGCAACAACTGTAGCAAGAGCTGCAGCAGTAGCAGTAGCAGCAGTAGTGGTCGCGGCACTAACTACGTTGTTGCATTGCATTTTCGTGCAGTAGCCGCAACAGCAGCAGCATCAGCCTCATTAGCCAAAACCGTTGCTGTAGCAGCAGCAGCAGCGGCGGCGCCGCCGCCGCCGCCGCCGCCGACCCCATCGCTGCATTGCAACGTCATGCAGTAGCCATAACAGCAGCACCATCAGCCGTAACAGCAGCAGCATCAGCCGCACTAGCAGCAGCTACCATAATGTATATTAAACTCACCAAGATTTTCATTTCATTCTTAGTTTTACTTGCATTCACCTAGAATTGGACACTTCTTTATTTTACGGGTCGTCGTCCAAGAGGCTAGACTAGAATGTAAGACTACTTTGTCGCCAACCTGCTCATCTCCAGCTTCGGAAATAGGCCAAATGGATCATTCTGCGGTGGATGGGGATGAATATGGTACCATACAGGCTGATATGGCACATCAGCCTGCACCGCGAGACCAATTTTGTCACTCTGTCATGATCAAACTGCTCGTTTGACAACATTTTTCCACAGGAGTAACTGCGTACAGCAAGCAATGGCGACGCCAGAGTTTACAGCCTGCTACGCCCAAAGGAAATGAAATTCTTTGTGGAGAACATGGGGGAACTGAAAAGGATCTTTTGGGCAAATGTATCATGCAGTAAGGTACTACTGCAGCAGCTACAGTAGCATCAAAAGCAGCAGTAGCAGCACAGCACCAGCAACTGTAGAAGCAGTGGTGGCACCAACGACCTGCTTTCTCAAGGGCCAACCATCTAGCTGCAAAGCCGCACATGCACGTCATTTGTGGTCACTGCTGCCGCTAAAGCCCCTCATAAGCTCCCCAACTTGAAGCTGATCTGCAGCTTCCTGGCCTTTTGAGCCCGTCTGTTGAAGGGCTTGGAGGTTGACCACGTGAACGGACGAGCTCATCGATTGAAAAGCTTGTCATTGGACGGGCTCGTTGACCAACGTTCCCCCTCATTTTCTGTCAGCAAGGGCCAAGCTTCCCCTCCCTACAAAGAAAAATCCAGGTGGGGAAGAGAAGGTGAGCCCTGTCACACCTTCAATTCTGAGTTAACCCAGGTCTTGCCCTCACTGCCCCTCTCTTGGTTTAATATTTTCTTTTAACTTTGTTTCATTTTCTTTACTTTTTTTTTTTCCTTTTTTTCTGTTTCTCTCATCTTTTCCTGCACTCGGTCAAGACCCGGGCATTCAGGTAGTGTAGAAAGTGCTAGGAACCCAATGCAACATGGTTTGCAAAACGATGTACGTTTGAGGAAGTTAGGACCAAATCTAGGGTTCCATGGGAGAAAAACGTGACAAGTGTCAAAGGTAACAGGGCTACCCCCACATTATGGGTGAAGCTTGATAGTCGAGCTTCACCCGGCGGCCTCCAGCCTCAAGTGTGAATTTTCCCTCGAGCCCTAAAACATCACGGCATAGGCCGCAATCGGTCAAATGGACGAGAAGACCTAACCAAGACCTACCAATATGCAAGCTTGAGGTCACAACTAGGTTTACAAGACTAGGGAGTCTGGAAATGCATCTGAGACCGACACGGGTCTTCTAGCAGGTAGAAGAGGGCAGGCATGGATCAGCGGTCAGCGAGAGACAGCAAGGGTATGCAGCCTGGTTGAGAAGGGTCGTTTACGTAAGAGATGGCCCTGTGCTCAGCTTGACTTACCGCCGACTGGCGGATCCACATGCACTGCACATCCACAACCACACAAGGACAGAATACATACACAGAGTTATTAGGGAGTTGTCCCGGTGCATCGGGAGATATTGCATCTTCTTTTCATCCACCATTCTCTTTGGTCAAGATCCTTGCACATGGGAGTATTGCCCCGTGTTGTGGGAGACCACCAAAGTCATGTCATCAATGATTCCAATGCCCGGTTGATCTTCCGTGCCTGCCCTTTTGGCGGTGGTCGTACCACACCCTCGGTGGCGCTCGCTTCCATCGGCGTACTACCCTACAAATCACGGAACACCTTCTCCAACCTACATCCCTCCATCATGGCTCCAGCCAACAGCTCCTTCTAACAGCTCCTTTGCCTTGGTTTTCCTATTTCTCTACGTCGCAGGCTCGTTCCTTCCACCAGTTTTTGCATGGTCCAGATGCATCTCCTCAAGCCTCCGGTGTCCCTCCCCAGCCTAGGTCTCCTGATGTCCCTTCCGGTGTAACTTTCAGTGTCGATTCCGTGGGTCACTGTTGCTTGTCGTGCGTGACGAGTGATGGGGCTGTGTCACTTATGGATTGGATTGAGCATTGGAACTCGTTCACCCTTCCGCATCTCCTTGCTGTGACTTCAGGATGTGTTGAGTGCTCTCTTCACAGTGTGGCCTAGTGTCATGTGACTGCCCCATTTCGTGTGTCAAGTGGTTTTTTTATCATCGACTCCGAATCCAATCCTTACATGACATCATCTTGTGTCGTGTCTTTCATGTTGGGGCCCGTTGGTGACATTCGCTTTGTCCGCACTGGCTCTGGAAGTGTATTGCCAGTCCAGATTGTTGGTGTTGTGTGTTTTTCTTTCCCATCAAGTGATGTCTTCTTACCTGATGTCCTCTTTGTCCATCCGCTTGAGGTCAGCATGTTCCCATTCACTGCCTTGGATGATCCGGGCATGGTCTTCGTTTCCTTTTACAGCATCTGTGCTATATCACTATAGGTGTCTAGCAATCCTGTTCTTTGTGGTCTGCGTTACACCAAGTTGTATTGTGTGCCATTGTTTGCATCATCCGTCGCTGCCACTACTGCAGCGTATGTGAATGTTGCTCCCTCACTTTTCCTTGTGCAAATACTTTTGCTCCATTTCCACCTGTCTCACATGCATACATTTACCATCCATATCCTCCTACACCTTCAGCACTAGCCTCTCCATCTACTACTTCAGTTTGATCATCAGCTTCGTCTTCAGTGTTAGCTTCATCTCTTACGTCAACTTTACCAGCTGCACCGACACCTTTATCAGCATCAGGTTTTATAACAGCGCCTATGACGGCTGCATCTACTGTATCCTCAGTATCGACGGCACCAGCTGTATCTGGTGCCTCTAGAGTGCTTTCATCTTGCACATCAGCCCTGCTACCTATATTGGTGGCACTGACCACATCTTCTCTATTAGGTGCACCAGCTTTATCACTGGGGTCGATGTCTTCATTAAGATCATGTGCATGGACATGTCGGCACCTTTAGGATCATCATCTGCTCCAGAGGTTGCATCACCTCCGTCTTTTCCATCAGCGACAGCACCTACATCTTCTATAGAATCGCCTTCTAGGGCATCAGTAGCATCTATCTATGTATCTACATCATCTACAGCACCGGCAGCATCAGTTGCATCTGCTATATCAGCAGCACCAGCTCCACCACCAACATCAATTGCATCTCCAGCAGCTACTGCATCGGCATCATCACCTACATCAGAAGCATCAGCCATATTGGCAGCCTCTATTACATCGGCAACATCAGTTATGTCTGTAGTTCCCTCAGTTTTCAGCAATCATACAGCGGCTGGTAGAGATACCATTCTGATGTCTGAGATCATAGGGGGGGGGGGGGGGGT
>SZWC01007142.1:97028-107188 GCA_023375785.1 Penium margaritaceum | reverse complement strand
AAAAAAAAAAAAAAAAAAAAAAAAAAAAACAACAACAACACAAAAAATCCCCCATTCCCACAGGTGGCTCTGTTGCAGCAACAGCAACCACCACAGCCGTTGTAGCAGCTGGAACAGCACCAGCAGCACGTAACAGCTTACCAATATCAGCGGCAGTAGCTGCAACAACAGCAGCGGCACCAACAGCACCAGCACCAGCAGCAGCAGCAACAGTAGTAGCTTCTGCTGCAACAGCAACGATGTTTGGTACAGCAGCAACAGTAGCAATAGCAACAGCGGTAACAATAGTAGCTCTACAGCGGACGCAATAGCGGCTGCAGCAACGGTGCAATAGCTGTTTCTGACATCAGCCATACTCGGCTGACATCATTATTGACGTCACAAGTGACGTCAGGAAGAACAAAGAAAAATCTACAGTAGCAACCGTGCACATGACGCAGCAGCACTTGCTGACATCAGCCATCCAAGGCTGACATCAGTGCTGACATCAACAACACACAAGAAAAAACAAGGGAAAACAAAGGACACCATGGCAGAGAACGAAGAGGGGTCCTTCTCTGTTGGAGGGCCCCCTTTCCTTCAACAACTGCAACAGTTGCAGTAGCAGCAGTAGCAGCTGCTGCCACCATTGCAACAACAACAAGAATAGCAGCAGTAGTAGCCACAGCAGCAACAGCAGCCACGATAGCAGCAGCAGCCACAACAGCAGGAGCAACAGCAGCCACAGTAGTAGCAACAACAATAGCAGCAGCAGTAGTAGCAGCTGCAGCAACACTTGTCTTCGCAGCACCAGCAGCAGCCGCAATAGCACCAACACCCCACAAGCTCTGTCATAGGTCATGTGGGCTCGACAGATCCGCTCCCCCCTTTGCGCCAGCAGCTCAAAACGCTCACACAACAGCTAGCGACATTGCAGACGCCGACACGACGTTGTAGCAGGAGCCGCTGCAGTAGCAGCGTCAGCAAGCACCTTTTGTTCCAACCGGGTATGCAAGCCTTGTGGTATCCTATGCCACGCAGTACCTGGCACAACAACACACCTAGCGCCAAAAGCAAACAGTGACGTCAGACCTAGGCCCCACTATGGGTACTAGCCGCAGGTTGAAGGACTTCCAAACCTCACCGTCGTCGCCTCAGGATGGCAAGCAGTCCCGAAGCTGGGAGCTCAGCATCCTGATCTGGGCACAGGGTGAGGGCTTGTGGCCCTACTATGTCCTGCCCTTCGACTCCACCCAGGCCGACCAGGTATATGACGCCGGTCGTGCCGTGCATGCCCTCATCCCTGTTGCCCCTCCAGCTGCACGTCTCGCCCTCGAGCCCTTCTTCAACGACCTCACCACTAGGCACACTCCCTGACCCCGCAGCAGTGTGGCACGTACTCATGCGCCCTCATCGTCTGTCCAGTGACGCCAAGACCAGCCGCTTGATCCCGGAGTTCAACTCCCTCCGCATTGTGGAGACCAAGACGGTCACCTCCTATTGGCAACGTGCACAGGACATCCTGCGCCGCCTGAGAGACGTCGCGTCACCCCCTCTCTCCGCGCTCCTGACCATCAAGCGCAGCGCCACCGACGCCTTCTCCGATGTCTTCATCCACTACTCCCACTAGTTCCTCGTCGCGATGGCTACCCAGGGTACCCTCATGCCCTGGGCATACAAGCTCTTCCTCCGCATCGAGGAGGCTCATCAAGAGTCACACATCCATTGCACGTAGTCCCTCACCTATCCCATTGCTGCCTCAATGGCTGTTGTCGTCCCAATAGCAGCAACGTCTTCCGGTGCACCCTCATTCGACAAGAAGAAGCGTAGGGGCAAGAAGGACAAGGGCCCACAGCAGCAGTCCAGCGGATCCGTTGCTGACAGCCTTGTCTGCCAAACCTGTGGCCAGCCAGGACACGGGTGGTACACGTGTCCGCTCCCGACTGACGAGGCTCGCGTCATTGCCACCATGCATCGCCAGCGTGAGAGTCGCCTTGCCACCACTGCCATGACTGTCGTTGCTCCTACTCCATCCGCGTCGCTCCCAACGGCTCCACCATAGTATCTTTCGCAGCCGTCCGTGCCTGATCCTCCGTCGCCGGCGCCTTCCTCCTCCTTCTTGGACTTAGGTGCCGTCACACTGCAGTCGGTTTACTCCGTCGGACTCTCCACCTGTGAACGTCAGTTGGAGCAGTTCATCACACTCCAGCTCGGCCTTCATTGCCCTCCTCCCCAGGGAAGTACAAGTTGTGTCGTCACTGGTTCCACTGCCCTACCCACCATGACAGAGTCTTTGTTGTGGTCGTGCCCTATACCTTCGTCCACTCCATCCTCTACCGTGCCCTTCCCACCCGCTCCTCCTCGTGATGATGTTGCCTAGCTTGATGACAAGTAGTCCCGATTCGCACCTCCGTCCACCGCGTCCGCGTCACTCGCCCACTGCCATGTGACAGTTAGCGACCCGGTCACACCGTTCCAGAATCCGTCGGAGACCTAGATCATCTACTCCGGGGCCACCCATCACATGACGCAGTTGCGCGAGGCCTTCAGTGTCCCGGATCCCGTCACCGATGTCTCCGGGGTTCGGGCAGGTTTTGGTGAAGTGTTACCCGTTCGTGGTGTCGGCGTTGTTCGTTTCTGTGGTCCTGCTGGTGATGACTTTGTGACTGATGTCCTCTTCATCCCTGGCCTTGTGCTCAGCCTCTTGTCTGTCACAACCCTTGATTGCATGAGCATGGACGTCCTGCACTCGCGTGGTGTTGGCACTGTGTCATTGCGTCCGTCAGGTCGTGTCGTCTTGCATGCCACCGCCCGCGGCAACTTGTTGCATGCACCGCACCTATCCTCTTCTACCTCTGTCCCCTCCTCCTCGGCTGACACTGGCCACGTGTTTGTTGTTAGCACACTCTCTCCGCAGCACACACATCTCTTGCATCGTCGCCTCTATCACGTCCACTCTGCCATTGTCGACAGCATGCTTTGTACACAGCCAGCCACAGGCCTTGATCTAGCCTCCATTCCTCTGCCGCGTCCCACCAAGTGCATTGACTGTGCTCAGAAGAAGATACATTGTTCTACCTATTCCCTATCTGCCTCTCGTGTGACCACCCCGCTCGACTTGGTTCACTCTAATGTCATGGGTCCCCTCCCGACAAAGTCCATCAGAGGGCACGGTTGTTACGTCTTGACACTGACGGATGACTACTCTTGCTATCAATGGGTCTTTTGCCTTTGGCAGAAGAGCGACGTTGCTCCCACCATTTGGGACTGGCTTGTTTGTGCTGAATGCGAGTGTGGTCGCCCCCTCTGCCACTTCCGTTCTGATCATGGGGGTGAGTTTCTGGAGGAGACCACACTCTTCCTCCCCTCCTGTGGCATCCATCATGAGACGTCAGCGCCTTACACGCCAGCCCAGAACTGCGACTCTGAGCGGTGGAACCACACCATGGCTTACGTCGTTCGGACCATGCGGGTGAAGTCCGGTCTCTCTGACGACTTCTACTTTGGGGCCATGACCTACATGACATGGATCTGGAACCTGATTCCCCACGGACCCATTCCACGTCAGTCCACACCATACCAGCACTAGTGTGGAGAGCAATCCGGCCTCTGTCCGGCCCGTGTCTGGGGCTGCGTAGCCATCGTGTTGCTGCCTACTCCACACCAAGGTAGCAAGGTTGAGCCTCACGGCCGTCCCTGCACCTTCCTTGGCGTCTCGCGTTAGTCTAAGACATGGCGCTTCTGGGATCCCATTGGCACTACATCGTCGAGTCTCGGGACGCCTTCTACTTTGAGGACCTGTGTCCCCGCAACCTGTTTCGCTCGGGCGCATCGATGTTCCTTCCATTGCGTGGGGGAGAGGTGGGTCCGTCTTCCGTCCAGCTGTGTCCATGCGTCCTATCATCTGCACGCGCGGACCCCTCAGGGCCGGCTACCCCGTCCGTGTCCGCTAGCCCCTCCGGATCGACTGCCCCGTCCGTGTCCGCCAGCCCCTCAGGGTCCGCTGCCCCATCCATGTCCGCCAGCCCCTCTCGGTCGGCTACCCCGTCCATGTCCGCCGACCCCTCCGGGCCAGCTGCCCCATCCGTGTCCGCCAGCCCCTACGGGCCGGCTGCCCCGTCCGTGTCCGCCAGCCCCTCAGGGCGCGCTGCCCCATCCGTGTCCGCCAGCCCCTCAGGGCCGGCTGACCCCATCCATGACCGCCAGCCCCTCTGGGCCGGCTGCCCCGTCTGTGTCCACCAGCCCCTCCGGGCTGGCTGCCCCATCCGTGTCCGCCTGCCCCTCCGAGTCGGCTGCCCCATCCATGTCCGCCAGCCCCATCCATGTCCGCCAGCCCCTCCGGGCCGGCTGGCCCGTCCATGTCCGCCAGCCCCTTCGGGCCGGCTACCCTGCCCGTGTCTGCCAGCCCCTCCAGGCTGGCTATCACGTCCACGTCCGCCAGCTCCTCAGGGTCGGGTGCCCTATCCGTGTCGGCCGGCTACACACGTGATCCAGGCGGGAGCCTTCGAACCAGGCCGACAGTGAGCACTCAGGCCGCCTCCTCACACCCTCTCGCATCACAACCCCCTGTCACCCCACGAGGCTCCTTGCCTCCTGTCAGACCCACTTCCACAATCGTGAGTGGGGACCCCGGCACCAAGGCACTTGGCTTGGCCACGCTGTCAGTCATCACTCACCTACATCAAGGGTCAGCTTTGGGCTATACCTTGCTCCATCAAGAGCATTGGTATGCCATCGCAGCCATGCTCACGCGTATACCACCAGGGGTGCGGGATGCACATGCCCTTACTGTCCGCCCCACAGAGCGACCAGAGGACCCAGCCACCCTACGTGAGGCTAGGGCGTCTCCCGAGGCCGCTTATTGGGAGGCTGCATGCGACAAAGAGCTTGCCGCCATTTGGCAACATCAAGTCTATGAGCTCGTCAACCTCCCCCGGGGCGGCAAGGCCATCGGCGCCAAGTGGGTTCTCTGGAGAAAGTGGAAGCCAGACGGGTCCCTGGACAAGTACAAGGCTCGTCTTACAGCCAAGGGGTTTGCTCAGGTCCATAGGATTGAATATGACCAGATCTTCGCCCCGGTCTGTTGGTTCTCCACTATTCGAGCGTTCTTCAGCCTGGTTGCCCAGCACGGGTGGGAACTGCATCAAATGGATGTGAGCAACGCCTTTCTCCATGGCTCACTGGAAGGCAAGGAGCTCTATATGGTGCAGACTCCAGGCTTCGAAGATGGCTCCGACAAGGTCTGGAAGCTGCGGCCCTACATGGCCTGAAGCAGTCACTGCAGTACTGGAACGAAGAGATCAGTCGTACACTTCTCAGCGGCGGCCTCCTTCGCACCTCTGCCAACCCCGCGTTGTTCATCAGTCCGCAAGGTCAGACCCTTGTTACCATCTTGGTCTATGTCGACGACCTGTTCATGGCATCGCCAGATGCAGCTGCCATCCAGCGGGTCAAGGACTTGCTACATGCTGCCTACCAGATGAATGACCTCGAGTCAGCACGAGTCTTTCTGGAAATGGAGCTTGAGCATGATCGCTCTATGGGCATCCTGCATGTCCATCAGGCCGCTTGCGTCTAGACCTTGTCCGAGCGCTTCGCTGAGAACTTGCCCCTCATGCCGAGAGCATCCTCACCGATGTCGCCCTACGGTCATACGATGCTCAACAGCTCTGATCCAGCTGTGGTGGGGGAGCCAGTAGACGTGACCACGTATCATTGCGTCATCGGGTCACTGATGTTCCTGGCGACGACGACGCGTCCAAACATTGCGTTCGCCGTCAACCTCCTTGCACAGTTCTCTGAGGAGCCGCGTCACCTCCACTTTGAGGCCACGATCCGAGTATTGTGATATGTCGTCCCTACCCCATGTCGAGGCCTCATGTTTCGTCGACAGTCGTCCGTTGTGGCGACAAGATACACCAACAGTGACTGGGCCAGCATTCCGGGCGATAAGAGTCGTACTGGCTGGATCTTTCTTGTTGGCGTCACGACTGTGTCCTGGTGCAGCTGCAAGCAAGGCTGCATTGTGCGCAGCAGTGCTGAGGCTGAGTATGTGGCCCTTGGTTCTCGCACTTGTGAAAGTGTGTGGCTGCGTCGCCTGTTGTCCGAGTTGCGTCTGTCAGTCCCGTCCATCAAGCTGCACTATAACAATGAAAGTGCCATGGCCATTCCTCACAATGGCGGCGTGCATCACACTCACACAAAGCGCATCAATGTCGAGTATAACTATGTGCATTCGTTGTTGCATGACGGCAGCATCAACATTGTGTGGGTTGAGACAGCACGGCAGTTGGCTGACTTCTTGACCAGGGCACTAAAGCGTGGCTCGTTCAAGACGGCTGTGAGTACGGTCGATGTGCAACCGTGAGGTTCTCTCTCTCCTCTTCTTGTCCACTTGGTCTCTGTTCTCTCTGCCCGCCTATGTGCACTGCGCCTGTGAGTCATGGGAGGGTGTTGGTTTTTTTCACACATCTCTCATTTGTACTTTGTTCTATCCTCCTCGCTTGTGTACATTGGCGTACAAGTAACTGCCGGCACGACGCGACGCTACTGGAGTGTCGTGTGGTGGAGCCGACGCACGCTGAAGCCAACACGCAGTTTGCTGGAGCCTCCTCCCTCCAACGTGCTCAGCTCCATCGGGAGACCTCCTTGACAGTCGTGCCGCAAGCAGCCACTGCCGCTGCATATGCTGTCTTCACGCGTCCAGCGTCGTGTCTGACAGCACTGTTGCATCCGCAGCGCCATGTTATGCCTAGGGTCCAAGTTTCGTGAGTATAGGCAATGTTGGTACCAGGGATTAGCGTAGACGCTGCCTGGGTTTAGGCAGCCGTAACTCGTCAATGCTATTTTTCTAGCTGATTTTCACCACACGACTGCGTTTGCAGCATGCAAACGAACGACGCCCGGGTTTTGGGCTGTCGGCCGTCTGGCCGGGCTCACCGAGAAAGCCCTGCCTGCCAGAAAATACGTCTATTTTCAGATTGGTTGGTTAGCTGAGTAACAAGCTCCACAGAGCTAGGAGGGAGCTAGAATTTGGAGGGGTCTCCCATTACTGTTCATTCTCAGTTCTTAATCAGTCATTTCCAGTTTCCAGCTGTTGTCTGGCGCTAACTCTGGCCTACGCAGTTCTGAGTAGCAAACACTAGAGTTCTCATACCTATGCTCTGGTGCAGCAGACTGAGGGGGCAGCTTAAGCAACGAGCGTGGGTTTCCGCACGCTCCATCAACAACGCTGCAACCCCAACCTGTTGTTATAGGAGAATTCCAGCTGCGGCCAGTCCCTAGTACATAACCTCTTACTAGGGCTCATTCTACTCCTCTCTTTGATTCTTAACTCATGCCTTCTAGACTTGGCCAAGAATTGACGCTGCAATTCTCCCACTTACCACTAGAGCTCATGTCTCAGCCAGCATGGGTCCACATGCCCTAGACCAATTTTAGCAATTCACTTTTTCCCTCAACATGTGTGTAGACTTTGCGTCTGGCTTGAGACTATGCATCCATATGTGCAGACAGTAATGCAATTGGATGTCTATGCACTCGGTTACAACCAAAACAGTGGTGTAGGGCCGGGTGTTTCAGGTGAACTAGCTCTGCAGCGTGCGTCACAAGACATGCACCGCATCAAGTGCTAATGATGTGACTCGTCAGGTTTCATCTCTCTCTGCACATTGAAGCTTATGAGACTATGTGTGTCTCTCCTCACCATACCAGTGTTGTCCTTGCACTCGCCTTGCATGTTGCCACGCCGGCTGACTCCACTGTTGTGTCGCGTCAACGAAAGCAGAGCAAGGATGCTCCCTTTCATTTGGTCATATGCAAATCTCCTTGGGTGACTGACCCGCTCAGAGTGGGCAAGCAGGTGAGCGTGCGCGCAAATGTGTGTACATCGCAAGCAAGCATGCTCTTGTGCATGTGCACGTGCCATCCTGCTTGCGGGCATATGTGCAGGCAGGTATGCGTAAGGCATGGCGTTCGAGACTGAGCGAGAATCTCGATCTCATCTCTACCATTTCGACACCAAGAACAAGGCTCTCCATCTTGAAGTTTGAGATTTAGAAAATCTCAATCTTAAACTCCATTCCATGTTAAAATTTCATTCTCGTTTTGATCTCGAAGTGGAATGTCGAGATTTTTTATCTCAAATCTCCTAGTGTACAGTCCAGTCTTTTCATGCTAATAATGACATTATGTATGCATACATACATATGGGAACTATGGTTACCTGGTTTAGGGTAGTTTACTCAAGGGGATGTCTTATTGAAACAGTTTCCATGTAGCAGATTGTTCACCTTCTTGCAAAGAACACACAGGATGATCGCAACACACTGGATCATTTGGCAACCCTCCGCTGTGCCTACAAGTTGTTAATGCTGTCATAAATGCATTCACAAAGGGTTTTTTTTGCTGGATTTGAACCAAATGCAGCAGCATGCCTGTCATGTTTCAGTGCAAAGCGCGAGTGTCTTCAATTCAAGAATAAGTGTAGTCAAATGACCTTCTCCTCTAGAACGAGAGAGGGATGCAGTTCCTGCATTGGATGTAGTGTAGCAAAACTGTGTATGTCATTGTTGCCCCTCCTCAGTGAGCTCTGGTCTTTTTCCTCATTTGCTCATGCTCGTGCTCAAGCACTGGTGCTTATGGGCTCCTGTGCACCTGAAACAACAGCCCCACAACCTGGTTGTGACAAAGCACAACCTGCCTGCTGCCATGCACCTGCCCCTGGGGGGATGATGCGGGACCGGGTCATGAAGCTTGAGCTCCGGCTGGGTTGGAACTCAAACCACCTGCGTCGACTCCATTGCATCGGGGCTGCCCTCAACATTCTCACCCGCTGCATTGCCAATCCGTCTTCTGGCCCAAGGACCCTCTGGCTCTCAGCTACGTGGGGCACACACAGTGCTGCAGCGAGCGGACGTCAATCACATGGCGTCGTCTTGTGCACGTGCGCCGGCACCTCATGTTCCGTATCGATGTCGGAAGACTGGGGCCGGAAGGCTCTTGAGGACGTCGGCCCACGCCTTGTCCACGAGCATGAGAGTGTCGTCGGCCACATATTGAGCACGCAGCACCAACTGGTCCTTGCACTCCACAACGCGCACGCGCCCACACCTCGCCTTGCTCTCCTTTGCACCACCCGTGGAAGGTTGAGGCAGCTGCAGAGGCCCTCGGAAATCGATGAAGCACAGTTGCCTGCAACAAGCATCAGTGGAGCAACGATGGTGGGAAGAGAAATTTTCTTCAGAGGGCTTCGCGTGCGCACGACAGAAGTTCTCGGTCGACAGGATCGTAACAGCCGCAGGGCACAGTGTCCGACACCCAAAACAACCACAACTTCTTTCTCGCCACACAGCAGTTCCAGTAGCACTCACACCAACAGCTGCCATCCCTTATTACCCACTATTTGCCTCCACATCCATCTCTCCAATACCTTCTGCGAGGGCAGGAGTAAAACTTTGGCATGACAACAGGGGACAGATGATAGAGCGGATGATAACTGAGGGCGTCCACTACTACCAGCGACGCAGGTACCAACAATGCAACCGCACCCACACTAACACACCACTCAACGCGCACTCACTTGTGCGTATGCGCAAGCAGCGTGGTGCCGTGCGGAGATGGCGCCAGCGCGAGCCCCGTGATTGTACCCTGCAGCTGCTGTTGCTGCAGCAGCTGCAGCGACAGTGCGGCGCCGTTGCGGCGCGACCAGTCGGACTGGCAGCGGCGGCGCAGGTCCAGCAGGTGCACGCCGTTGGCGCTCGTCGCCACCACCAGCAGCGACCCTCCCGGGTGAAAAGCGGCAGCCGTCACGCCCGCCCCGGCGTCCAGTGCCGGCACCGACCAGTGGTGCCTGCAGCGGCCACCAAAGCAGCAGCATGCAAGGCAAAGGCAATGCCACCATGGCGTTGAGACAGAAACCATCGAACATAAACAGAAATGATCGGGTGGCGAGGGGAAGTGCCCTTTGCAGCGATGGCATGCTGTGCTGACCTGGCAGGGAACACTGCCAGCAAGGACTCTCGCCAGACAATTTGACCTGCACACCACATAACGTCTTGATTTCTCTGGACTGAGTCAGAGTGAGGGAGAGAGGGAGAGAGAGAGAGAGAGAGAGAGAGAGAGAGAGAGAGAGAGAGAGAGAGAGAGAGAGAGAGAGAGAGAGAGAGAGAGAGAGAGAGAGA
>SZWC01007142.1:59717-84081 GCA_023375785.1 Penium margaritaceum | reverse complement strand
CCCCAAACATTCAGTTTGCTCGCTTGCGTTGCACGAAAGAAGTGTGCCTTCGCGACGGTAGAAGTGAGGGTTCGAGAGCCAAAAAATAACAAAAACAGCAACGAAAAAGGGATACGCATGTTTCAGCTGTGAGCATGTACATCAGCCTTTCGTCCACCTCCATCGAGCAAAACCCATTATCAACTAGATTCGGACCCTCGAACGGAGGCGCTACGCAAGAGTTCGCACTACTAGTTGAAGCAACCATCGCGGGGTTTAGGTTCGCAATCTGGCCATTCCAAAGGCGAGAGCTGAGCTTGAAGCAGTTCGCGATTTTTCTCAAGTAACAAACACAGCAACATCCAACCCCCCTCTCTACATGACATTAATGCACCGTTCCATTTAGTCACTTCTTCGTCCATGATATGCCTAAAAGAGCGTGAATGGTGAAAACGGTTTAATAATTTGGGGAGATTGAGCATTTTGTTTCTATCAATAAGTGTACCTCGATGACAAGTGTCGGAACCACAAAACACATACATACAAATGATACGTAGTCGGGGTCTTCGTGCTGGTTTTCACTCAACGCATGTGAATCTGCGTCAAGAGTGGTCGGATCGAGAAACTCCACCGAAGAATTCGGCGCTTCAAAGATCGACAATGAAAATGCGGGATGCATCTTTGTAAATCTTGCTAAATCTCGATGCGTCTAGAATTTGACCGAAACATTGCGACACTTCTGTCGACGATTCTCGAAGGTGGTCAAAGTTGTCACAATGTGCAAGAAGGAACGCCGAAGGGCGAGGGCAGTTGGCTTAAGGCACGACGTTCCAGATTAAGAAAGAATCTCGATCTCATCTCGGCCATTTCGAGACTAAGAATGAGATTCTCAATCTCGAGGTCCGAGACTGAGAAAATCTCAATCTCGAAATATACTTTAAGCTGAAATCTCATCCTCATCTCAATCTCGAAGTTGAATGCCAAGATTTTTAAGTCTCAAATTTTGTTATGCTAAAAATTACATCATGCATGTAGACATATACGTGGGAACTATGCATGTCTGGTTTAAGGTAGATCACTAATGGAGATTATGTAATGAAACAATTTCTGTCTAGAAGACTGCTCATTTCCTTGCGAAGAATATTCCATACACACAAGTTCATCGCGACGCTCTATACTTGTCGGTCCCATGTTGGTTGGAATCGTCATGTCGCGAAACTTGACGCGGTGACTTTTATCTGACATCTCGCATTTGAGTGGGTTGACTGGTGTGCTTCATACCTCAACATGCTCCTGCCACCTGTGAATCCTAGAAGTACTGGAATTCACACGTGGCATCATACCTCGATAAGTCACATTCTCATGTACGCGATTTCAAGACAAGACGAGACAAGACGAGATCATTCTCATCTCAAGATCTTTGTGTTGCCCCAAATCTCGATCTCGTCTCGAAGTGTTTCGAGACAATCTCGATCTCGTCTGGAAGTGCGAGATTGATTCGAGATTTTGAGATTCTGAGATTTCTGATATTCTGAGATGTGATCAATCTCGAACGCCGAGCCTTAAGTAGGCTGAATTTCACGTGACCGTCGGAGCAAAAATCAAGATCTGGACACACGGTGATAAGGACGCCTAACAAAAGGTGGAGCGAGGTAAGTAGATTGGAACGCAAGAAGCTTGGGGCGAGAACGCCATGGATGCTAGCGTGTCAGATTTTAGCGAAGAAACGCGTAAGTCTAAGAGAGTTAGAAGGAACAGAGGTGAAGGAGGGCTTCGAGGGGCTGGTGGGGTGACGAGCGGGCGAACAGCGGGCCCATCCTCGCTCTCACCCTCGCCAAGCGAGGCTCGAGCCTGGACCTGCTACACGCATTAACCTGTCAACAAGGAAACCTAAAACCAGGCCAAGAGAACAACTCGGCCATGATCTCCCCCATCCCAAGCAAGTCCCACTAGGAACCATAGTGTCATCAAGAATTAATGTTGTGAGAACCTCTGGTAGGGGCAACTCTAGATCCTGTGAGTGGCTATGGATCATTTTCTCTGCACACCCACGAGTCACCACCATTTGAGCTACGGCATCAGCGGCGATGTCCCTCCAGCATGAGTCGCCTGCATCAGTGTGGTGAGTGTGTAGCGAGGCCAGAGGTCACAACGTGTCTGTGGCACATAAACCAACACTCCCCCATGATCCACAGCCGACGCACACAAACACAAGCTGACAGGAAAACACAAGCGTCACAAGACGTGACATGCGACTGTATAAACACAAGGGACAACCATTCACCCAGGATCACTATGTGGACACAACAACCCAACAGGATGCACAACTGCCTTCAAAACGTCACTGCTGAGTGCCTTCGTGAGGAAGTCAGCTCTCTGCTTTCGTGTGTCGACCCACACAATCTGGACATCACCTGCAGCAATGTGCTCACGCACAAAATGATGCTCAACATTGGCGTGTTTCGTGCGTGTGTGATGCATGCCATCGTGCTCAACAATGGCCTTGGTGCTCTGGTTGTCACATCGCAACGTGATGCAGCAGATGTGGACGGAAAGTTGCTGAAGCAAGCGACACAGCCACACATTCTCACAGGTGCCTGCACCTAGTGCAACATACTCAGCCTCACTTGAGCTGTGTGCCACGTAATCCTGTTTACCACTCTTCCATGACACGGCGGTCCCTCCAACGAGGAAGATGTAACATGTACGATTGCAAGCGTCCATGTCATGTGCCTAATCGTTGCTTGTGTATCCATCCGCGACAACAGACAGTTATGCTTGATAGCACAGGCCGGTGCGAGCACTGGAAAGAGCATACCTGACAAGACGCAGTGCAACCTCCATGTGTCGTGCTCGAGGAGTCTGTAAGAACTAAGCAAGGAAGTTCACGGAGATGGCGACATCTGTCCTGGTTGTTGTAGCCAGATACATCAGTGACCCAATGACACGAAGGTAGTCTTTCACGTTGACTGCCTCCCCTAGCTAAGACACACCCAGTGTCTTCAGTAGCCTCTGCCCAACTGGGGTCGTGGGTGTCGACGCTGTGGGAGTTGACTCAAGTAAGGAGGCAAAGCGCTCCCCCAGGCTACAAACGTACGTAGCTCGGTGAATATGAAGCGTGCGACGAGAACAGTCGCGCTCAAGCTCCATGCCCAGGAAGACGCGGGCCGGCCCTAAGTCTTTCATCTTGTAAGTTGACTGCAAGAGCGTCTTCACCGACTTGATAGCAGCTTGGCTGGGTGACGCTATCAGCAGGTCATCCACGTAGACAAGAACAGCCACAAAGGGGACAGAGGGTGGAGTGAGAAAGATTGAAGGATCCGCCTTACTACGTCGGTAGCCTCCTTTCTCAAGAGTGGAGGTGATTTCTTGGTTTCAGCACCGAGGCAACTACTTCAGGCCAAAGAGGGCCTTCTGCAGTCGCCAGAATCGGTGAGTGCCATCGGAGAAGCCCGGTGGCTGGACCATGTAAATCTCCTCATCCAACTGTCCATGGAGGAACACATACTTCACCGACTTGACAGCAGCCTGGCTGGGTGACGCTATTAGTAGGTCATCCACGTAGACGAGAACAGCCATGAAGGGGACAAAGGGTGGAGTGACAAAGAGAGAAGGATCCACCGTACAACGTCGGTAGCCTCCTTTCTCAAGAGTGGAGGTGATTTCTTGATTTCAACACCGAGGCAACTACTTTAGGCCATGGAGGGCCTTCCGCAGTCGTTAGAACAGGTGAGTGCCATCAGAGAAGCCCGGTGGTTGGTCCATGTAAATCTCCTCATCCTACTGTCTATGGAGCAATGCATTGTTCACATCCATCTGCTCCAGCTCCTAGTCGTGGTGGGCCACAAAACTCAAGAGTGCTCTACCGGTGGTATATCGCCTGACTGGTGCAAACGTCTCGTTGAAGTTGACGCCTGGGACCTGGGAGAACCCCTTAGCCGTGAGGCGCACCTTGTATTTGTCAAGTGCACTATTAGGCTTGTACTTACGCCAAAAGACCTAACAGGCATCGATGGCTTTGCGCCTAGGTGGCAGATCGACAAGCTCATACACCGCATGATCATCAAGGGCGTTGAACTCAGCATACGTTGTAGCCTCCTTGCTGTGCGTCGGAGACTGCATGTTCTTGACACACCGTGGTCAGCTCAGGGGGCAAGGCAGTGGTGGCCGACGTGGCGTGACACTCGGCCATGCTAAACAAGACAGATACCTGTAGAGCTCGGTTGCGCTTCGAGTAGAGGAGCGCGTAGCCAAGGGCGGAATTAGGGTGAACGACCCTAGTAGCCAAGCCCAGCACGTCCATGCCGGTAGGGTGAACAAGGGAGTGTGCAGGCTGAGGTTGAGGAGGACGTGCTGAGGTAGTGGAAGTGCTAGAACGGTTGGGAAGCGCACAAAGACGCCTCCCCCGATGGAAAGGTGAGACAAGAGCAGTACCAATGGTGACATGGGGAAGCGGGTAAGACACCCGAACGGGAGAGGCCGCAGGTGAAGTAGCAACCGGAGGTGTGACCAGGTTGGATGGGATAGTAGGAGAGAAGGCAGACTGGGGAGAGACGATGACCGGAGAGGACGGTACGTCAGAGGAGCTGGAAGAGGAAGATACGTCGTGGAAAGAGGACGCAGAGAAGGTAGGAACAGGCCTGGACGACGAGGACTGCAACGAGGGCGAGAGTTGTGGTGCGACAACAGGGACTGCCGGACTGGTAGGACCGACATCCCCCCTCAGCCAAGAGAGAGGCAGGAGGGAGGAGTCGGGAGACAGGCGACTGAGATCCCGAAGGAAGACAGATTAAAAGAACAGAGCGTTACGAGACTTGACGACACGTTGGTGGACAGGGTCCCAAAAACGCCAGGCTTTGGACTGTGTGGACACCCCGAGAAAGGGACATAGACGACTGCGAGGGGACAATTTCCCATCACTGAGATCTTTTGGTAGAAAGCATAGACGCGATACTGCCCCAGACGCGAGCCAGACAAAGGTCGGCTTGATGACCATGCCAGTGCTCAAACGGGGTGACAGTGCGGGGAAGGGGGGCGTGGGGAACATGGTTCCATACCCACGTCATGTAGCACATAGCTTCAAAGGCAAAGAGTGGCGGCAGACCAGACTCAAACAGGAGAGTGCGGACACCGTCTGCAAGCATCCGGTTCCAGCGCTCAGAGACACCATTCTGCTGGGATATCTACAGAGCAGACGTCTCCAGACACACCCCACGAGACTCGAGGAGATGAGCGGTGGGACCAAGGAATTTGCTGCCACGGTCGCTGTGGAAGACGCATAGTGACCGTTGACAGGCATGCTTAGCCTGAACAAGCCAAGACTCAATGATGAAACAAACATCACTCTTCTGACGGAGCGCAAACACCCAGCGAAAGCAAAAAAAATCATCGGTAAGACATAAGACGTAAGGACCCACATCACCAAGGAGGCCATGGGGCAAAGGCCCCATGACATCCGCATGAACACGATCAAGGGGATGGGTAGAGTGAGACTCAGAAGGAGAGAAAGGAGAGCGATGCATCTTCCCTTGCGCACAATCAGGAAAATCAGCAAGGCAAGGGGCAGGGAAGGTAGAGAATGAGAGGCCGAGAGCAGGCTGGATATGCACCATGCAATGAATGAAATCGGTGTGGACATGACCAAGGCGGCGATGCAAGAGACAGACGAGGTCAGGAGCAAGAGAGGGTGCGACGTGAGGAAGATCGACGTTGATGGCAGGAGCGGAGGGGGCGTGCAAGGGAACACAATTGAGTTTACTGCACTTCACGCCATAGAGAACAACACATTGGGAGGGACGAAGACAGACAGTGCCAACACCATGCAATGAAGTCCATACCTTGATAATCCAAGGACGGCACACACAGCAGGCTGAGCTCCAGCAAAGGCACATACAGAACGTCAGGCAGGTACAAGGCACTACTGGGTCCAACAAAGAACACGACGCCCACACCCTGAACCGGCAGCAACTGACTAGACCCAGTACGAACAAAGCGGACAGAACCGATGGAGCCTAGGGAGATGAACGAGGACCGCACGGACTTCATGTGGTGGGTCGCTCTGGCGACAAGGACCCAGAGGCCACTAGACACACGCATACAGGGCAGCACAGTGGACGTGGCAACAGTGCAAACGGAGGAAGGAGACAAGGTACAAAGGGAGATACAACAAGGAAGGAATTCAGACTGCCAACGTTAAATCCACGAGACAGACGCATAGATGGCACCCAGGATGTGACTAGAAGGATCCCCACGAAGGACATTATCTATCTGACACATAAGACCTCGTGCCGACGGTGCAACACTCTCATCTCCCTGATCTCGAAGGCGGAGAAGCTGAAGGACAACCTGCTCAAGGTCACGCTCCCGATCACCACAATCACCATCCACAAACACCGGTGGAGCTGGAGTAGATACACCAGAGGAAGGGAGGAACCAGGGTGGAGCGGTGTAGGCAGAAGACGGTTGACCAACATGTGCAGGCGCACCGTAAGGGGGTGGCCAGCCCCAGGGGTAGGGGCCAGGCGGCGGAGGATAAGGCACGCCGAAGACGGCGTGAGCATGAGCCGGAGGTGGGACGAAGGAGCGGGTTGGGCAACCGGAGCCAGAGGGCAAGGGTGCAGAGGAGGAGCTTGAGGTGCAAGCCCAGTGGGCGCGCATGGCCCAGGCAAGGTGGAGGTCGTCCGGAGGAACAGGGAAAGTACAAGCAGAGTGCTTGGTAGAGCCACAGTTCCAACACACGACAATGCCTGGAACCCACGAGGAAGCAGCAGCATCCTTGCCCTTGCCCTTGCCCTTCCCCTTGCCCTTGCCACGACCCTTGGAAGCGAGGACAGAGGGAGGAGAGACTGAGGAAGAGGCGGTAGAGGTGGAGGAAGATGCAACAGAGGAGGAGGAGGGCGAAGACGCAGTGGTGAGTGCAACAACACCCGTGGCGGAAGAGCGATGTAGGCGCTTGTTCTGAAGACAGGTCCACTGGGCGGCAAGGCGCTCGGACGTGAAGTCCCAGAGAGCACCAACTCCAGGCGACGACCTGGACGGGACCGCCTGTGAGGCGAGGCGCTGCAGCTCATCAGATTTGACATCGCGAAGGAGATCGGACAGCTCAGGAATGAGACCGTTGACCATGGTCAAAACGGCTGAGAGATGGCCAGGTTCTGCATCGTCAAGCTCACGAAGGATCTTGAGACCGCGAGCCCAATAGGCATCAGCGGTCTCATCAGCACGCATGAGGAGCGTGTTGAATTGGACCGTAAGCGCGCTCTGAGCGGCTTGACTAGTGATGGTGGAATGGCGAACCAGCATGGCGCCAAGGGGGTCAGCGTAGCGCCGGGCAACAGGGTCAGCATTGAAGGTGCCAACATCATCAATCAATGACTCAGGGACAGCGGCAATGAGACCGCGGACAACATGGGCAGACTCAACAGCAAGTGGTGTGAAGGGAGCCACAGTGGAGGAGTAGTACCCCCACAGCTACTCTCCTTGAGCCCAGGCACTGAAGCGCACCTCCCAGGAGGAGAAGACAAGCCGAGACGTAAGTGCAAGGGGTTGGGAAAAGAAGCCATGCTGGCGAAGCACAGGAAGAGTGGCAGCAATAGCGGTGTTGCCAGTGGGTGCAGTAGCAAAAGTGATAGAAGAAGAAGAGGTGCCTACAGGAGGCATAGGGTTGGTCCCAACAGACACAGTTGGGAGGCGACGCAGTAATATTGCGGCGACCTCATCCGCAAAAGTGGCACGATTGTCCTCAGAAAGCTTAAGATGGTCCTTGGCCTCTTGCTGAGCCTCGCGAGCGAGGGCCAGCTAGCGCTGAAGAGTCACTATGACTGACTCGTCGTCAACAGGCATGGTGACGACGCGCGGGCTCAGCCGGACAGAATTTGGCAGAGTTTCCCCAACCCCAGTGGGGGTGGGGAATATGGGGTTGCCTGAGGCAAAGCGTCACAATGTTGTAGGCCAGCCCACCCCGAGTCAGACAGGACAAGCCATCGCAGAAAGAAAAGAGAGGAATTCAATCAGGCACAATATGCAGACGAGGAAGTCAAGAAGATGGGCTATGAAGAAAAGTAAGGAGAGGAGGAATCACAGCTGTGGAGGCAACAGACAGAATGGAGACGGTGGTGGCGACGGGAACCGCCAGAGCAAAGGCTCTGGTGGTGCAGGCAGGAGCAAGTGTAGTGAAGACTGCTGCAATGGAGATGGTCACCGTGACAAAGCTGGAGGCGGCAGATGGAGCAAATGAGGCTGCGACGATGGCGGTTGCGGTAGAGTTGCAAATGGAAGCTGCAGCTGTCGCCGTGGCTGATGCAACTAAGGCCGTTGCAGAGGCAATGACAGACGCTGCAACTGATGTTTGTGTGCCAATATCAGCAGCTGCTATAGCAATGGAACCAGCAACAATTGCAGCTTCTGTGTATGACTCTATAGTGCACCTTGCTCAGGTCATTACAGGATCACGCGAGGCTCTAGCAGCTGCAACAAAGGTGGCTGCGGCTGCTGCTGCTGCATCAATGATAGCTGAGGTCGTGCGCGTAAGGGCACCCACAAGGCTAATGACGACCTGTGAGAACGGTGAGTATAGGTGGACAGCAGTGACCTCTGGACCGCCGTGTGGCTGAGGGTCCTCCCTAATGCAATGGGACGGGGAGACACTTACCGGCCGATGACGTGGCAAGTGAGCGGGTGGTGTAGAGGCGGACTCGGACGCCCGGTCGTTGCTCATACTAGGGCGACGACATTCACGCCCATGCGGTGCCCTCTTGTCATAGCATTCATCCAACGAGGCCGCGCCTGTAGTGTCAAGATGCGCCAATGTGACGGCGGTTGCACTGCGACGGCGGTACAATTGAGGTGGGACTGCAGCCACCGCCGTCGGCGTGGTGTATAGGTGCTACGTGACTGCTGCTGCCGCTGCTGCTGCTGTCGCTTCTACTGCTGCTATCGTTGTTGTTATCTCTGCTACTTATACTAAACCTGTTGTTGGTGATGTTGCTGCTACTGCTACCTCTCCTCCTTGCTTTGCAGCTTTTACCTCTCTCGCTGCTCGATTATGCCAACTTGTTGCGATTAAAATGGCTGCGGCTGCAAACGTCGTTGCTAGGGTGGTGGTGCCTGCTGGTGCTGTAGATGTAGCTGCCTTGCAATTGGTGCTGCAGGTTGGCACTGACGGGACACCCACAAGTGCCGATGGCAAGATTAACAATGTGTCCGTGACATGAGCTGTAGCGGGTTGGTCAAATGTAGCCAATCTTGCTCCTGTGAGAGTTGCGGCTACCTTGCCTGTTGCAGTCACAACAGCTGGGGTTGCCTCAGCTACTACTGTAGCACTTGCTATCGGTGCTATGGTTGCTGCTACCGATCTGGCACTGGCTGCAGCTGCTGCTAGCGAAGCAGCTATTGCGGTTACTCGTATGAGATCAGCAGCAAGAGTAGCCGCTACAGCAGGTGGACGCGTACACTTGTGCGTAAAGGCAGCAGCCCGAGCTCGGGCCTAACTCCACACTGCTGGCGAGTTGTCAGCGGCAATGGTGGGAGTTGGTGCAGCCGGAGGCTTACGTCACCGCACAATGCGGGACTGCTACGGTCGAGGTAGTTGGCTAGAAATGTCAGTAGTTGGCTAGAGCACCGGCGGAAGCGTAGATGACGGCGAGAGGGGGTGCCACCAAGGATCGCGAGAGTAGGCTCTCTCTCTCCTTCACTTTGCTCTGATACCAGAGGATAGAGATGCCTCACAAAAGGTGGAGCGAGGTAAGTAGAGTGGAACGCAAGAAGCTTGGGGCGAGAACGCCGTGGACGCTAGCGTGTCAGATTTTAGCAAAGAAACACGTAAGTCTAAGAGAGTTACAAGGAACAGAGGTGAACAAGGGCTTTGTGCGGCTGGTGGGGTGACGAGCGGGCGAACAGCAGGCCCATCCTCGCTCTCACCCCCGCCAAGAGAGGCTCGAGCCTGGACCTGCTGCACGCATTAACCTGTCAGCAAGGAGACTTAAAACCAGGCCACGAGAACAACTCGGCCATGATCTCCCCCATCCCAAGCAAGTCCCACTAGGAACCCTAGTATCATCAAGAATAAATGTTGTGAGGACCTGTGGTAGGGGCAACTCTGAATCTTGTGAGTGGCTCTGGATCATCTTCTCTGTACGCCCACGAGTCACCACCATTTGGGCTACGATGCCAGCGCCGATGTCCCTCCAGCATCAGTCGTCTGCATCAGTGTGGTGAGTGTGCAGCGAGGCTAGAGGTCACAACGTGTCTGTGGCACATAAACTGACACGGTGAGCTTTTATTGTAATGAAGGAAATGCCCACTCAGAAAGTTCAGGGACTTGTGTATGTGTAGTACGTGACACCTTCCCCCTCTTTAGCCGTGACAACCTGGCGCTGACACATGTAGCCCGGTGAAGGCGATGATACCAGTCGATCAGATGATCGACATCGCGAAGGTTGTCGTCGGATTCCCGGCTGTCGTGCACAACGTCGTAGACGCACCACTTAAGAAGATATTACGTTGTATTGCCACGGCATTGATGGTTGAGGATGTCCTTCATGATGTACTCTGTGTCCTCCTCCACTTGTACAGGAGGAGAGAATGGCACATCCTTGTTGGGGAAGTTCTTGCCGGGGTTCCCGTAGTGCTTGAGCCTGCTGATGTGGAACACTAGATCAACTTGCATAGCGTCATGGAGTTTTGGTCGCACAACCACAAGGATTTGCACGCGCTCGATCTCAAACGGTCCCAACCACTGGGGTTTGAGTTTCGAAAAGTTGGCTACGCGGAGGTTGATGTTTGCCAAACTGAGAGCTTTGTCGCCAGTAGCGAACACGTTGTACCTGCAATAACATTTTGCTACTCGCTTAATCATCGTATTTTGTTCCAGATCGTGGAGAAATTGCGGCATTGGACGTCGACCGCGGGAATGTTGCTCTGGCTGGTGTGGGGGGAAGTTTTCCCTACACCACTTTGAACGGAATTGTACCCGTTGCAGTGGACGTCGCCGAGTCATATGCGAGCTTGGCGGTCAAGCGTTTGGTTGCCCAATCCATCTTGTGTAGCTCGCATAATCTTCAAAAAGTTGTTTGAGCGTCTATTTGGTCCACTCGGTTTGGCCATTTGTTTGAGGGTTTGATGCCGTGGAAAGCTGGATTCGACTACCTTAGCGAGTCATCATTTTGCACCAGAAATGGCTGGTGAATCGACCGTCTCTGTAGCTTGTGATGGTTTGGAACGCGTTCTTGGAACGTGTAGCCGTACAATGTTGTTGAGAAAGAGTTGTGCTATTCCTTCTGCGTTGACGGTGGTCGTCGTCGGGATGAAGTGGGACAATTTGGAGAACCTGTCCACAACCATGAGGATTGTGTCATGTCCTTTGGTTGTGACCAGTAGTCCAGCGACAAAATCCATGGAGATGTAGGTCCATAGTTCCGTCGGAATGGGTAGCGGCTGCAGAAGTCCGGGTGGTCGTGTACAACGGGATTTTTTTTGCTGACACGTGTCACATGATTTGCAGAAAATAGCTATGTCGGCTTGCATCTTGTCCCACCAGTATTACTTTGCCAGCTTCTTCATTGGCTTGAGATGTGTGAGCCACGCACGACACCCTTGTCGCATATAGTACCTGACCACGTTGAGCCGTATCAGCTGCACAAGTTGTCGCTTCTTGGTTGCTGCGGTTTCCACTGTTATTTCCACCTTTGCTGCTTCCACTGCCATTTTCTCCCCACGAGTAGAAGTTGTCGCTTGACATCGTTGATTTCCACGTGGACACCGCCAGTATTCCAGTCGATCTGTGGATTGTGCTGTTACATGAAATCACGTCTCGGAATTCTTTTTGTGATCACTCATTGGACATGACCTCCACACCGTTATGTCCCGCCAGTCTCCCACTTGTAGTCATAGTGGTTCTCGGAGTCTCCGTTATCTCCAATCTCCCATTGACCGTTTTTCCTTCAAAGACCATGGTTCGGTCTGCAAACCCAACTTCTAAACCATGACATTGCTTACAAAACTCTGAGAAGCTCCTCCATCCAACAGTGCCAATACTGTTATGTGACTCCTGCAATCTAGGGATTGCACCTTTAGCAGTATCGCCGGTTGATCGTCATCGTACCCCTCGTCGAACTTAGTTACATCAGAAAATCTCTACAACGTCATGAGCCTTTTTTATGGGCAATCGTTTGGCACAAATCGCTCCTCTCGGACAAGAGTCGCGCCATTCATTCCTTCCCCTTGCCGTTTCTTGACTCATTTTTCTGTGACTTCCTCCTTGTTTTGGCCTGCTGCTTGCTTCGGCAGTTTCGGGAAATATGTCCAACGTTTTCTCCATTGTAACAGATGCGCGTGTCTTTTTAGTTGACGGCGTCCACTTCCATTGGAGTCGATGATTCCTTTGACTGGATTTCCCCATTTCCACGATGATTGAGGTTGGGAGGTGGCCAGCCGTAGGATTCCTGGGTCCGAGTGGTATATTCAGCATTGTTGATCCTTTCTCCTACTGCGATCATCTAGATAAGTCATTTTGGATGCCAAAATGGCGAACGCTCGTCGGATGTCCGGTTTGAGGCTATTGTTGTAGTGGAAACAGGCTTCGTCGGGGACAATGTCTGCACGAGTGATGATCTCACAAAATATCCGCGTGTACTCTACCATGCCGGACTACTGACATAGATGCTGGAGTTTGTACGGAGCGTCAGACTTTTTGTTCAGCTGTCCAAAGCGTGGGAGCATCGCAAGCAAGAATTTGCTCCAGTCGGTTAGTGGTTCATCGTGTCTTGTCATTGTGGATTGATCTGCTCCAAGGGTAGAACGACTGCATTTGATGATATGAGACGGACACTGTCGGCCGTCGAGGAGGCCCCGCTAGTCTCCTGCTGTCGTTAGATGACCTTTAGGTCGGACCACCAACTTAATGCCATGCTCAACAGAAGCGCGGCCGCGAGGTCATTTTTCTTCCAGCGTCATTGATCCCAACAGCGGTGAAATACACTTCTAAGCTTGTCAGCCACATCCAACCCGTGAGTCCTTTAGAGTTTGCAGGATCAAACAATTCAGGAGTGCCCGGGCTATTCTTGGGTTCGTTCAAGATTTGGGTGTTTCTCTCGATGAACACCGAATCTTGTGCACTTGCATTACGAAGAGCCTCCATCGCGGCGTTGAGTTGTTGGAGGGTATGGTTGTTGATCCCCTTGAGCGTATAGATATGATTTGCCAGTTCCTTGTTGATATGCGCCTGTCGTCCGGTGCCACTTGTCTTTCCTACTACAGACATTGAGGTTGTCGGTAAGGGCGGCTGGTTTACCACCATCGGGTGTATGGCCGGATTGTGCGTCGGAACCGTCGGGACTGATCCAACTGCCGTATAGTTGGTCGTTGCACGCTTGAATAACCCTAAAAGCATGATCATGGTTTTTTTTTCTACCCAAAATTGAATTAATTCATGGATCTGAGAGCATGTTGTCATTTTTGGTATGTGAGACAGAGCACAAAATGAGATGGGAATGGCCCGGATGGAGACGTTAGAAGTAGGGCTTTCCACACCCCTTACACACCAAAAGTGGTTTTCAAACAAGACAACCTTACTCTCACACGTCCGAGGAAGTGGCAGGTGCGAGGTGATTGGAGCTTGCAGGAAGCATCACCGGCGGCTCAAGAGCATCACGTACTTCAACTGCTGCCGGAGTGGGTTGGACAATGCACTACTACTTCTTTCATTCCTGTGGTTGTTGGCATGATTGCTGTTGTTGGCTGAAGATGCACGTCGGACACATGGCGGCCTGGTTGATCCTCTTAGTACCGCAGGTGGAGCTTATCACGTCACAGGTGTGCACGAGTCCCTAAACTCCGCGGATGGAAATTCCTGTCATTACATTCGTGGTCCACCATGCGTCGACCTCCACATTTTTATGCCAGTCAATCGAGGGAATTTCAGCCACCTGCCCCATCCTCCAGTGTTTCGTTCTAAAGGGTCAAAACAGGTTCGACCACTTTCCAGAAGTGTTGACTGAACTATCACAAACCATATCAATGTTTCAACACTGTTCTGTTGACTTCTCAATGGTACTGAATTTTATAGAAACATGCCTTAAAATTTGTGAAACTCCCCGACTTCTTGGTGAAGTTTCTCGAAGCGACCTCTCACCACACGACGTCCCATGAGTCACTCGACTCAAGCACCCAAGATCCAAAGTATGCCTCATTCTATTTTCTACTTTTGTATGTACCGCTCGGAGGTTCCGAACCTTGTCATCAGAATACATGCAGTGCTACTTGCACATTATCCTATACTTTCATTCCTTGAAATATCTCTTGCTCCGCACCTCATCCTAGTAAGCTATCCACGTTCTACTTGACGTAGCAATTGATGTTAGACATCTGTGGCATTAGAAGGACATTCTAACAAATTTTCTACAAGGAGACAACCCCACACAAGTCTTCACTGCATCTTCGCTGTCTAGAAGATTGCAGACCTCACAACGACGATGGTGAACAAAATGAGCACACCCAGTGACAAGCAACAGTTTTTGGCAAAGTCTTCGGCCATGAAAGATCAGAAACATGTAGTCCACGACGCTCTCCAAGCAAACCAGGCAGCAGCAGCAGCAGACGTTGTTGTGAATGGTGTAACCCCGAGGACCCCGACGGACCCCTCAAAATCGGCGATCCCTTCACCTCTCTCGTTGCCCGTCCGGACAACACCTGATGCGATGGGAGGCACTGGCCGACGAGCTCGCATTAACGAATACCTGTATCAAGTTTTTGTTGAGACTTGAGAGACTCAATAACCATCTACTCAAACAACTTACTACGGGTATCGAGGAGCCTCAAAATGCATGGACTCGAAGCAGTTGTCACCGAGAGAAACGACCAACTTTCGAGTAAACCCCAAATCTGACTAGCTCTTCCTGCACCATGCGATCTTGTAAACTCCAAAGGACCGACGATCTGGATGTGATTGGGGATTTTGGAGGTGTGCTTCACCGCTACCAGAGTCAACAACGATAAGAAAGAAAATGACCTCGTGACCTCGCTTTTGCGTGGCATGACATTGAGTTGGCGGTCAGATTTAAAGACTATCTAATGGCAGCAGGAGACCGATGGGGCTGGATCAACGGTTCACGCGACTGCTCTCACACCGTCGACCGTAGGCATTCTACTTCTTGAGCAGATAAATCCGACGTGGCATGACTCTTTGACTCCATCAAAGAAGTGCATGGAATTAAAGCCTACCATCTTTTCCCATTTTAAGCTGAATGAAGTGTCCAACGAACAGTACAAGCTTTGAGGTTTGCTAGAGTAGTCCAGCGTAGTGAAGTACACATAATGTTTTCATCATCACCAGCAGTGACCTTGTCCCTGACGAAATCGGTTTCTATTACAACAGTGACCTCAAGCGCAACATTTGGTGAGCCAATGATTTGTACCCAAGATGACCTTCCGTGAATGATTGTAGCAGATGATCGCATTGATAGCGCCAACTACAATAGTCAGATTCAGGAATCCAATGGCTAGCCATCCCAAGGTCACAATTCATCTTGTGGCAGACAAAATTTGATTCAATGGAAACCTCCTTATTGATAGAGACTGACTCTTTCGATCAACGCGATCAACGGTTGTACAAGACTTACTGGAAACCGGGTCAAATCCGTCAAAAACGACAACAAGAGGCCAAAATAGGAAGAAAATCCCAGAGAAAAAATGAAGAGTCAGGAAACAACAAAGGATAGGAGTAGATTGCAAGACTCTTGTCAGATCAAAATATTCTATACTGGCCGATCATCCATTAGAATGGCTCTCAACGTTGTAGAGGAGGATTCGTCATACCGCAAATTTCAAAGAGGAGTACAAGGAAGACCAACCGATGATACTACTATGAATGCAACTAAGATGTTGTGAATTTCACAAAACGGTCCTGGCACTATTCAATGGAGGAGATTCTTATAACTCTATAAAGTAACAAGATGGTTTAGAAGTTGGGTTCACGCATCGAACTAGGAGTGTTTGAAGGAAACACCATTGCTGGAGGACTGTGAATCCATTGACTTCCCGAACCACTCCGACTCTCAAGCGGAGATCTGCTCAACGTCTGGAGAACTTACCCCATGAGCGATCACAAAATCATCCTTGGTTGATATTTCCTGAACAAACACAATCTGCAAGTAGACTGGAGTAACAATGCAGTCTACATAAGTATCATTGGTAGAAGATGACACCTTCCTCTGAATGAGCGACCTACAACGTAGCGACGGTTACAGAAAATAAGAGAAGAGAGAGCAGTAGAGGAATGTGCAACAGTCACAAGCCAACGCACACAGCCGATATCACTTGACATGGCCAAACGGTACATGCAATACATAGCACAATTGTAGGTAGTTATTGAGGAAGCAGGGGAAGCAGAAGAAATCATGATATGAGAAGCGACAACATCAACCTCATTGGCCTCAATAAACAGCATTTTTGTAGTCATTTTGGAGGAGTTTACGTCACTCGTCGAGGATTTTGAAGGAGTTTTTTTTTGGAAATTTCTTCAGAGCTACCTCTGTAACGCAGAATTGACCATCAAATAGATCAAAATAGGACAACAGACCAAACTTCAAAGGGACCTGTCACATGAGCGACCACGAGCTGAGAGAGCAGGTGGACAAGATGCTCGTTCAAGGGTTCATCATGCCGTTCACATCACCATACACAACACTTATACTTTTATGAAGAAGAAAAGCAATGAGATACACATGTGCGTGGACTAGATGACCTGGAATGACATTACCATCAAGAACCGCTACCCCCTTCCACGAGCAGACAGATTCTTTGACCAACACCGTGGAGGGAGAATTTTCACCAAGATCGACATGCAGGACAGTTATCATCAGATCCGTGTACCTAAGAAGGACAACGACAAGACAGAGATTTGTACTAGACATGGACACATCGAGTTCACGCTCATGTCATTTGGACTCTTAAATGTACTTGCAATACTTGTGACGGCCATGAACAACAGCTTGCGGTCACAATTCGACTTCTTTGTCATTGTAAATCTCACTGACATCCTGGGATACAGCCGCATCTTAGAGGGCACGGTGAACATCTGTAAGAAGTTTTAAGATTATTCAAAGAGAGGAATTCTAGGAAAATCTCTCAAACTACGACGTTGGTCGCTGTTTGATCGAGTGTTTGGAGTACATCATTGGTGGCGGATGGATCACCATGGACCGAAGAAGGTGGAGGGGGTTGCTTATTGGCCAAAGTCCACCAACAATCGGGACCTCTATGTATTTTTTTAGATTCTATAGCTATTCCTGTTGGTTTGTACAAGACTATGATCAATTGTCAGTGCCTCTCTCTGAACACACTCGGGAACTCACCTTGTGGAGTTGGGAAGGTAGCGAACATAAAGCGTTTAATTCTTTGATAAATACTCTGACCTTGGCACCAACAGTGCAATTGGCAGATCCAATGGTGGACTACATCTTGATCACCGACGCATCCGATCGAGTAGTAGAGCCGTTCTCCTCCAAGACAACAGTGATGGAGAGCAACCGGTCATATATGTCATAAAGACTGCGCAGACCGGAGTTGAAGTACGTTGTGCACGCAAAGGAAGTACTAGCGGTCATGTACGCATTCAAAACATGGTGGTGCTATCTGGCATGCAGACGATGTGTCATTAGCACCGACCACCACGCACTCAAACATCTCAAGAATGGATAAAATCCGAGCCTTCGACAAACTCGATGGATGTCATTTCTCCTGTCCAGTTTTGAATACAACATCAAGTACCGGCCTAGGAAAACAAGTCCGGCGGATGCTCTCAGTCAGCGACCAGAAATTGATGGCTGAGATCAACACGTTACTCGTTGAATGAGACCCATACCTAACGGGTTACGAGGAGTTCAGCGGGCACGACAAAACCAAGTTCTGGTTCGATGACCCCTATTGGCAACAGTGGTTTGCTTGTAAGGTCGTTGTACCTACGAGTAACGGTAGATGCTATTGGAGTGCCACGACACCGGTCCAGGTGGACACTTTGACAAGGATGAAACTCTAAAAAAAACTATGAAGGACTACTGGTGGGATAATACAAACGACATTGCAAACTACTGCAAGACCTGTGACATGTGCAATACCATAAGTCGAGAAAAGCCAAACCCCCATGTTTGCTTCAATCACTATCGAGGTGGGAACGAACCATTGTCAGAAATCTCCATGGACTTCTTGACAAGTTGGCCCGTCACACCAGAAGTGTTTGACGCTATACTTGTGGTGTTTTGCTTGATCTCAAAGATGTCTCACTTCATACCAACGACACTTATGGTAACCCCCGAGGGAATAGCGTGATTGTTCCTCAACAATAGCGTCCGACTACACAGTGTTCCCTTTCCTATCACCAACAACAGGGATGGGTATTTCAACAACAGATTCTGGCAGGCACCAATGACTCGCTGCTACAGTCCGATCCAACTATCGACAGCTTTCCATCCCCATACTAACGATCACACTGAGCACGCCAATCAAATGCTCGAACAACTGTTTTGAACACTATACAAACCATATGGCACTAACTGAGCAGTCAAGCTACTGACAGTGGAGCTCTCGTACAACTCTTTGATATCTGTCGTGACTGGAAAGATTCCTTTTGAGGTGGTTCATGGCAAACTTTCCTTTACTCCGGCGGGTTTGCAGTGTTCGACCAACATTCCGGCACTCAACATCCAGCGTTGAGACTTCCAGAGCATCTAGGACGAGACTTGCAAAATACTCTCAAGGACACAGACAACTATGAAGCGAGCATCTGACAAGCATGAGACAAACACCGAGTTCCATGTCGGTGGTCACGTCCTTTTTAGTAGTACAAACATCCGTTTGTGAGGAAAGGATTGTGCCAAACTCAAACCAAAGTGGTTGGGGTAGTTCGCCATTGAGGAGATGTGGACACCTGTCACCACAAAAACCAGACTACCGGAAAACATGACTATCCACTAGCTGTTCCACATCAGCCGGTTAAAACTCTACCGGGATCCCAGTGAGCATTCTCTCGGTAAAGACTCGCCTCTGCCACCTCTTATTGAAGCGGACGAGGGAACAAAGTACACCGTTCAAGATGTTTGAAGACATCACCGTCGTGGAAAAGTAATAGAGCATCTGGAAAAATGGCAGGGTTATGACGCCTCGTACATCGGAGACGTCGGTCATCAGATTGACGTCTATATTAGCCGGGGTTGACCTACGTCTTGCAATGCGCCGGTGCGCCGCGTCTAAAAGGGTGGAAGTGTCACATAATTGACATACACGAGTCCCTAAACTCCGCATTTGTGTCATAACATTCGTGGCCCATTGTGCATCAACCTCTATAATTTTACGCCGATTGGCCGAGGGTGTTTTGGCCACCTTTCCCGTCCTCTGGTGTTCCGTTCTAGAAGGTTATGACAGGTTCGACCACTTTCCAGAAGTGTCAACAGAACTATCGTGAATCACATCAATGTTTTGATATTGTTTAGTCAACTTCTTGACGGCGCTAGAATTTTCTAAAGATGCGCCTCGGTATTCTCGAAATCCTCCAACTTCTCCACGGCGTCTCTCGAAGCGACTTTTCCAGACATGGCCTCATAGGCGTCGCTCAACTCGAGTGTCCAAGACCCCAAGTATGCATCATTCTATTGTCTGCTATAACATATATGCGCTCGACAGTTTTGATACTTGACATCAAAGTTAACTTACTACAAATTAAAAAAAAAAAAATCCAATGGTCCCAATTCCTCAAAAAGTGTGCTGCTCTGCACCTCATCACTGCGACCCTTCCACGTTCCACTCGGACTAATGCGGCTATTCCCTCCACTACTGTATCGACGGACTTTATCACAAACTCCCTCACTCCCGTTCCCGCCGTCCATTCGTGATGGTGGTGTGGCTACAGCTACAACTGCTGCTGCCGTCGCGACAACACCTCTGTTGTAGCTGTCTGCTATGGCTGGTCACCGCGGTATGGTGGGCCCTCCCAGGATGATGGCTGCAGCTATGACTCTTATCACTGCTGCAGTTTCTGCATCTTTCTACTACGCAGCTCAGCGAGGGATGCCTCGCTGCTCTGAGAACATGAGAAAAGGCCTGAAAGCTTCCTAGCTCTGCTGTAACTGACATGACAATGCAGTCCAGTCAGCTGATGCAGTAGCATGCAAGGCGGGTGAAAGAATAGCAAGGATTTGGCTCGGGGAGACGCGTATAGTCTCATAAGCTTCAATAGCTTCAGTGTGCAGAGAGAGAATGGCAATGATAGGCACAGAGCATAAATAGTTGTTGCGGCGCACGGTGGATGACGCACACAACGAGGTCAGCTTGGCCTAAACCAGCCCAAACCACTGCTTTGGCAGTAATTCAATTTACAGGCATGCGAATGCGAGACCGTCTGAACCCATGGATCTAGAGTCTTGAGTTGGACGCATGGACTGCACACATGCATGAGTCTGGCATTGACCAGTGGACACACAATGCAAAAATATGAGAATTGGGTCCAAGGTCAGTCCACCGTGAAAACTCTAGAGGCTCTAGAAAAATGTGTGAGTGTCCGAGTAGGACTCCTGGATGACGTAGCAGCTGTCCTACGGCTGCAAATTGGTGGATCACCACCCATAAGTGCTCCAGCGCCAGCTGGGTCTGCAAAAGGGGTTTGCACGTGCATGGACAAGACCAAGTGGTCATACTCACTGTATGTATAGACAGTGATGGCTCAAACCACAATTGCAACAGCGTGAGCACGAGCCGCTGCAACAACCACAACAGCAGCACCTGGGTGAGAGTTGGGCTGCAGCAGCAGTAGCTGTAGTGTGGTAGCAGCGTGACAACACCTTAGGCAGCAGTAGCACAGAACCATGGAAACAACGATAGTAGTAATGCATAGTAGCAGAAGCAACTGCGTGGCTGTGTGAAAGTAGCCACGCGGCAACAGCGGTAGCGTAGCACAAAAGCAATAACAACAAAAACGTGGTAGCACAGCAGCAGTAGAGGCAGCCACAACAACAGCGTAGCAACGGGAGCGCCACAGCAGCAACATAATACTAGCAAAGAAGTGAGGAGTAGTAGCATAGCACCCGTAGTAGCAGCAACAGTAGCAATAGTAGCTGCAATGGCGTAGCAGCAGTAGTTGCGCAGGAGCTACGCAGGGCAGCCGTGTCAATTGCGGCTGCCTTTGCAAGTGCACTGCGTTACTGAGCAGGGAAGCCGCATGAATTGCAGCTGCCACAGCAGCGGCAGCAGCCGGCAGTTGTAGCTGTCGCGGATGCTGCGGGGGGGAGGGGGGAGGACAAGCTATCCCCCTTATACACGCCGTGTGGAAGTGATGCGAGAAAAAAGGGACAAAATGATGATATGACATCTTGTTCCTTTGTTCTTGACTGTTTGGTTTTGCTCATGGCAGATGCATGACGTTAGACACATTAGGATGCCTTGGTCTGTGTCCAAACATGTGTGCAGGTTCTAAGGGAGTTGCACTAAAGACTCGGATGTTGATCCTTGCACTAAAGACTCGGATGGGGCCACCATGCCAGATTCGTTGTACGCATTGGTGAGTAGCCACCCTCTGTATTTCCCAAATGGTCGAGCTCGACCCCAGGGTGGCGGCATGGCCTCGCCATGCACGATGCACGAGTGGAGTGTACGCTCACCGGTGTGCTTTTGTGTCGCTCTCACATGCCACTAGTACCAGCTTCTTGCGACTGCAAGCTTTCCTGAGTGCCACGAGCTTTTCCATTGCGCTCTTTTTTGTGGGGGTCTCCCCACACTCTCGCCCTTTTGGTCTATTTGAATTGCAACCTCATGAGTAACTACAGCGGCGTGGCCCTTGGAGAGGCAGAGCTCGCCATTTGCAAAGAACTGGGTTTGCAAATCGAAAGCAATTTGTAACTATGTTTCATCAGGAAAATGCCCACAACAAGAAGAATTGAGGCTCAATGATTGGGTCGAACACAAAATGCTATGTGGTCAATGGATAACACAACTACCCATACTTTTTGGCATGCAAGTGTCCGGCTGGATTGGGGTATTTTTTTCTTTCCCGTCGTCGCTGGGGCCTGTGGTGGCAGGCCCTAGCGCTTACACCACAACCAATCGCAGCGGCTAGTCCTGGAAGTGTGCTCGCGAAGTTGGGATAGCCAAACATATGTGATTCTACCAAACCTTGACCACACACATTCCAGAGAAGATTCCAGGAAGCTTCCTAGCCTTTTTGCTTGCTAGCCTGACAGCACGGGTCTGGCTGGTTGACACACAGGTCATGCAAGGGACAGCAAGGGTAGGGAGAGACACGCGCACTTGTATCTCAAGCTTCAACTGAAGTAAATGCAGAGAGAGATAACAAATGACAGGTCCACAGCATAAATAGCCGCCGTGGCTCACGGCGGGTGGCGCACACGGCGGTGCCTGTCAAACCTGAACCGGCCCAAAACCACTGTTTTGGCCATAATTCTGCGCACAAGCGTCCAAACGGAGCGCCGTCTGATCCTACGGATGCACAACGAAAAGACAGGCACAACGACTGGTCACACACCTACGTCCGGGAACAGCCGGAGAGTGTATGAAAACAAACATGTAAATCAGCCTGGCAGGGCTGTCCACCGAGAAAATCCTGAAGACCTCCAAACGTAGTCCGTGGGCTGTGGGAGCCCTCTGGTACACTGGGTAGGCTGCCAGGCTGCCTCCAGCGGGTGGAGCATCACCTCAGGGAACTCTGTCTCCAGCTGGGTCCGCCTCAAGGATCTGCACGAGCATGGACACGGCCGAGTGGTCACAACCAACTGTACAACTGTGTATGACTGACAACATCACAACACTTACACCACAACCAATCGCAGCGGCTAGTCTTGGAAGTGTGCTCGCGAAGTTGGGATAGCCAAACATATGTGAGTCTACCAAACCTTGACCACACACATTTCCAGCTATGTGTGAATCTTAGTCTGTCATACAATAACTACAACATACCCGTGTCTTGACAGGCAGTACAACAGCCTCATCTCCTTCCACTCTGCAAGAAACAAAGCATTTCTTCCTGTGCGTTGTGTTAGTGGGATATGGAGGTGGACTGTGGGAGGTTGCAACATTTCTTGTGTCACTTTGGCCAGGCTCATGTTCAGCTTGTTGAAGCTCAGGTGAGAAGATGAAATAGAAACCATCAAGCACAATAGGACACGCTCTTGTCGTGTGCTCATATCACATGTCATGCCAGAGACTCTCCGTCATACACAGAGGGGGTCAAAATCGTTTCAATGCATGTCACTGTGTGAGAAAAAAAGGACAAAGGAATGACAGTCTGAAGTTGTTGCTTGAGGCAGCACAAGCAGAGAAGAACATGCGCTCTGCCATCCAGATCAGTGTTTGTATTGGAAGCCCTCCGTTGCGAAATGGAGGATGCCAAAGGGCAGGTTCTGGAACAAACACGTGGGCAAATCAGCTACGGCACATGGCAAGGTGCAAGACACAAGTCGAGGTAGAACTGTTGAGGCATCGACCACCACATCTCCCGGCATGATCCCTACGGTTCACCCCAGGCGGACTTCACAGCGCCAGCTCGTTGTGCCAGACGCTGGCCGCCGCTGTTGCCCCACACGCTCTGCGCAGCGCCCCCACGAGTGCCACCACCACCTTGAGATGAAGCAGCGGCACTTCCACCGCCTGAAGCAGCAGCAGCGCCCCACGCAGGCCCACTGCTCTGCTGCGAAAACAGCGCTGCAACAGAGCCATCTCCAAGTCTCACGGTCACTCCCTTCCCTTTGCCCTTCTTGCCCTTCTTGCCGCTGCTGCCACTGCCACCACCACTGCCATTGCCAGCAGAAGCAGAAGCAGCAGGACCAGGAGCAGGCGACCCACATGCATTGCAGCGGCGCGCGCTACTGGGGTTGATGAGGGTGCACAGAGAGCAACCCCACGAGTCGGCATCCATCCCGTGAAAGCCGTTCGCCCGCCCAACAGCCTCCTCCTCATCCTCATCCTCGTCCTCGTCTCTGCTGCCCGAAGAGGAGAGGCTAGGGGACGACTTGGAGGTGTGCATACCTCCAGACCTTTGCCCCAAACTCGCAGACAAAGACGGGAACGCGGCGCCTCCCAGCCCCACGGCTCCGGCTGCTGCGGCGCCGTCCGGAGGCTTTCCACGACCCATAGCCAATCCGCCGAGGTTGGCAGGCCCTTGGCCTTGACCACCCTGCTTTCCCTCCCCTCCAACATTCACCCGACCTTTCCCCTTGGCCCCTGCAGACCCGCTCTCCCTTGCAGGGCTCGCACCACCAGCACCAAGAATGCCCCCAACCGCTGCTGTGCCTGCACCCCCGCCTCCCCCTGCGCCTCCCCCACCAGCCATGGCCCGCGCCTTGGTGTGTGCCTCGATGAGCTCTCTCCTCTGCTTCGAGTCTGGGCACAG
>SZWC01007142.1:20956-45734 GCA_023375785.1 Penium margaritaceum | reverse complement strand
AGGAGGACGAGGAGGACGAGGAGGACGAGGAGGACGAGGGGGAGGCCGAGGACGAGAAGGTGGAGGAGGAGAAGGAGGACGAGGGTGGGGAGGGGAGGAGGAGAAGATGGTGGCGGTGGGGAGGGGCAAGGGGGAAAGGAGGAGGAGGAGGAGGAGGAGGAGGAGGAGGAGGGGGGGGGAGGCGGCGGAGGAGGAGCAGGAGGAGGAGGAGGAGGAATAGAGGTTGAGGGGGCAGGCAGTAGTGGGAAACGCCTTTGCCTTAAAGCTAACCCCAACCCGACCAATAGCCCGACCTTAGTGACGAAGACGGCGGTGCAATCCTGCTTGCAGATGCAACAGTTGCGGTCCTTGAGCACGAAGCGAAGCCGCACCACGCACGTCGAGCACACGTCGCGGTGGCCGCAGCTGCCGAACGCCACCCACTGCAGCGGCTCCGCGCACACGACGCAGCAGTCCTCCATGGCAACAAAGCCCGGTATCTCTCTGCCTATCTCAAAGTCTTGCTGTTCCTCGGCCTTTCCCCCTCACTCTAGGTCCCCTGACCCTTGTCGCTCTTTCTCTTGCCTGCTCCTGCTCCTGCTCCTGCACCTGCTCCTGCTCCTGCTCCTCAACCTATGTCTTGCACCCCTGGGTGCAGACTTGACAGCCGGGCAACTTGCTTTCCTGCTTGCTTCGGCGCTTGTACTCCTCGACCGACGACCGTGTACCTGTACTCTTCCTCCTCCTGACTGTTTCCTGTCTGCTGGCCTGGATTCGGATTCAGGATGCAGGCTAGCAGCGTACGGATGGAGAAGGTGGGCGCTGTGAAGACGAAAGACGTCAGCCACGATGCGATGATACGTGGACGGGAGCGGCTATGAAGTTGGATCTGCAAATGCGTGGAGAACGGCAAGGAGTGTAAAAGGCTGGCGCGATGGACTTGGCAATGGCGAGCAAGCAATGTCAGCGGACATCGGGTGGCCAGCAACCGTTGCGCTGACGGAACCGCGGAGTATTTCCAGCTAGAGGATGTCGCTGCATGGGTTGCCTCGTGTCGAGGGATCAGGCGAAACGCTACGCAGCTGCTGCAGGATAACGCCCTGCCAAATTTTCGGCGACAGGCCCCTGCAATGATTCCTATAACCGAAAGTCCAGTGCCCCCGACTAACGCAGTCCGAGCCTTTCGGGAACCCGAGTGCGTGTGAGAGAATCGTATTTTCGTACATCGAATAAACTAAATAGCCACTGGCGTGGTGGATTGCAGTCGCAAGCTGCATGCCACGCAAACTGTGGGCGAGGATGGATCTGGAATGAAGCCGGTTCACGCGGCGTACCTAGTTCATATAAAGAGATGTCAGCAGGGTTAACTCGAGAGCTAAACGTGGAAGGGTTCTCGGTGGATGTTGTCCACGACGAATCGGCTGTCGGTTGCAATCCATGCCTCACGCCTTGCTACCCAGCTTCCCGGCTGCTGGCATCACAGGGGGTACTGTCACTGGTCAGTTCCGGCTGCTTCGCCGTTGAAAGTACACGGTCGACGGTAGAAGCCGTCACAGAAAACACCTATGGGTAGGTGGCGGCGGGCCTCAGGGGCTGAACTGGCGCTCTGATTTTGCTATGGGTACATGTAGGCATTAGCGACGAAATTCGAATGTGTGTATGCCCCACCCGGTATTTGGAAGAATAAAACAATGTTACCCGGCGTTTGGAAGAATAAGCATCCCCAACTTGAAGTTCGGAAAATAAGACTCCCCTACCCACAAGTATTGAGAAGAGAAAAAAACACATCGACGTTGTATGCGATGTAGCGTTGACATGTTGACCTCAACAATGTTTTTGAACATCCACAAACCCCTCAACTGGGTTTTGGGGATATTCCAGGGGGGATTTGAGTGTGGTTTGCATGGGCTGTTTGAGACTCTCCATGCGTTGAAAAGGAACCTGTTGGGCCCCGCTACCGCGCGGCCTAGTAGGAGCCCGCGCAAACCTAAAGCCCTACAACCCCGAATGTAATTCCGGGTAGGGTTTGACTAAGGTTTGTATGTAAAAATTTTGGGTTTTACGTATTACAAGAAGAAAAACAGAGCGAGCGTTTCCGCACGATCTCGAAATTGGCATTTTTGCTCGATCGTTGTTTTCGCGTGGGAGGGAAAATCGCGAGGGGGGTTGACATGCCCCACCTCGCTTCGCTCGATCAACAGCGCATGCCACTGATTGAGCATAGTGAAGCGAGGGGGAAGTCTAGTTCTTTTTTTTTTAATCGCCGGGCGGGGGAGTCTTACTTCTTCAAGTGCCAAGTAGGGCGTCACTGACCCTGTGGCAGATTGGGTAGAATACTTATTACGACCTTTAGCTATTGATTCTACAATCTCACCAGTTTGGTCCGCAGTGCAAATGTACACAGTTTCGGGCAAACTGTGTCCACACCCATGGGCTAGAACACGGCATTTCCACGGTTACATGAGCACAATTGTTTATTTCCCCTAAGGAGTTTTCCTCGACACACTTCGCCAACAAGACATCTCAAAATAGGGCACACTTCTGCTAGGCGACAACCTAATTAGCCGCCAAGAAATTCAGCAACGTCGAGGCCGCGTATGCCTGGGAAGCTCTTCTTGAAAAAAAAACTTCCAAAGTACGTGACGGCCAGCGATAACAGCAGGTTTCATCTGCCGGTCCATCTGGTCACTTGATTGATCCAACCTGACATGAAAGCCTCACGGTTTAGGCCGCACTAACAAGGACCTTCCGAGCGACTTGGAAGTTATGAAAACAATGTTGTTGTACATTTCTTAGAATTTTGTTCACGCAAGATTGTTACCATCAATCAAGCAAGAAAAGACAAATCCTAAATCCAAACCGTCATCAATATTGCAGGGCTAGCGAGGCCACTCACCCCCCCCAAAAAAGTGGATGTTTTCTTGAGAGCTGACAGCATGGATCATCTGGGCGTCAAAGCAACATGTCTAGCTGTTCAACTCAACATAAATCTTCGACCACAACAGTCAGGGTTGTGTCTCCAGTATGCCAGGAACCAGGTAGGTTCAGAATTTTCAAGTATTAAGGAGCATGACATCTCTTATGAGGACAGAGCTGCAATCGAGATTTTTTTTTTCAATTCATCCACCGAACTATCAACTTAAAAGAACCGATACAACTCTTAACACCCTCAACGGAACATTCCTAGTTATTGACAAGCCATCGGCAACACAAAATCCAAAATGGGAAAAAAATCCTGACGTTCAAATTCAATGGAACAACATCCGCAAGAATATCATTATCCCCTTCCTCAGACTTCGCACATAAGACGTCATGATTTGCTTCCTTTAGAGATCCATCCAAGTCAAGAAACACTACTGTTTTCTTCCACACGCCATTGTCCCCCTATTTCCACATTGCAATATGCCATAAACAACTGAACATTGCTTCATCCGATGTCACAACATTCAACCAATCACAACGCGCCTCTGCTTCGTATGTGAAACTTTCTTCCCCAATCTCAATCCCCATACACCCAATGTCCTCTTCGGCCCGACCACTGTCACACGAGAAAGAATGATTTCGGATGTCACCCGTGCCACAATTTTCTTTTATTCATGGCGAGAACGATGGGCACAACTCAAACATAATCCCACACATGCACAAGTAGCTACCATACCCTAGGTTATCCAAGAACACCTGCAATGTTTGGCACTTTGAATCAATAACTTTTCATTAGGACGGTGGAAACTACAACGTATCCAGGCTCTACACATGGTCGTCCCGAACACCCCTTTCTTTTGTAGTGCACGGAAAGCCAGGGCCACCACACTAATCCAACTCACCCATAACTTCCACCGCTAGTGGAAGTTGTGGGTGAGGTTTATGCCTTGCTTTGTTGTGTAGGATGCCCCCCCTCCCAATGATGACGCCCAAGGGACAAAGAAAATGTCTGCAGGAGGTGCCGTGTCGAAGTGGTCTGCGAGCTCTAGAAACACTTACAATTGCGTCACTATGCAAATGCAGAAACACTGTGTAGTAGATTGGACGCAATCCTTAGCCAACTAGGACAGAACCGCGAGTCTTGAGGGTCTCCAACCCTCAAGCCATCCCGGCCAACTGCCCACGGGCTAAGGGCCCCCGCTTGATCCACATGGTGCCGGCTGTGCGCTACAGAGTGGATGAATCAAAGAACTCCCACCAGGTTATCAGAATTTATTGCTTAGATTACCTACATGGCAATGTTCACAAGCTCGAGGAAACGTCTAAACTGCAACACATCGAAGAATTAAAGGAAACGCCCATTACTACGATGTTCACTTCAAGACATGTTAAAAAAAGTGCATCATTCAATCGTCTTTGCCATCCACGGGCAAGGACAAATGTTCAAACCATAGTAAAACTACTAAAATTCACACACGCCACTTTGACGTCTCTTAAATCGAGGGGCACGTAGTGGGGGATGGAAAAATGGAGTTGGAATCGTGTCCGCAAAACCAGGGCGTTTACCTATCGATATTGGCAAGGGTACACCCACAGAAATCTTGAGCACGGCAGTCAGCTCCCGTTGATTTGAACCGGATCCCTTTCGATAGCACAATCACAAAAGAATCATATTTTACATGTGAAATCAACAAAACCCTAGAATCAATAGCAAAATCATTGCGTAAATTCACCCCCTCAAGCACGCCTCCACTTGATGCATCCAATGTTTTCGTATCCATAGGTTGGTGGCAAAGTAGATCCCTTAGCTTCTCCAAGGGTCGTAACAAATGAGGGAAGGGAGGGATCACTTAAAGATCTAAACAATTCCAAGAATGAAACCGGACTTCCCAGGCTATAAACAATATGAAGCGTTACCGCCATGGGTAGAAACTGATTTCAAGTGGAAACATAGGCACATGTTTCCCAAAACTGGCATTTCAAAACCTCGAGGTCAAACAACTATATTCATTTTCTGTATGAGCTACATGTTGCACCAAGCAGAAAAGAGGTGGTTCATATGGATGAAGTGCACAGTAGAAGACACTTCATGTAATTAAAAAACTTGGATGTTTTCTATTCAACAATTATTGTAAATCACATAAAATTGTTGAGCATGTCAAGCATACATACACATTAGCAAGAAGCAAAAGGAGGCATATGTTGGAACTTGGGCGCTGGAGTCGAGCTTGCGACATCGTGGGCAAGTGGCTACTTTGATAAAATATTCCAAGAAATAGGTGGTTTTGAGAATATCAAGGCACGGCTTTGTAAAAGTCTAGCGCCATCGAGAAGTCAACCAAAATGTATTGAAACTTGGATACGGTTTGCGAAGCTTCTCTCGACCCTTCTGGAAAGTGGTTGAACGTGTCAGATGCTTTGAGAGCATCAAAATTTGTAGCTAGACGCGCAATGGGCTCTCTCACGAAGGTTATGGACTCGTCTACGTTTGGGGAAAAAGTCTCTCCCCCTTTTTGCCGCAACGTCACGGCGTGTTAGCAGACATAAGCTGATGATGTCGCTAGTAGACATCGATTAGATTATCGACGTCTTGAAGCTTGTCTTGGGGCTCCCACCTGTTGTGCAGTGTCTTAGCTGTGCCACTTGACCACATACTTGGTCGATCTTCAAAGGCATCGGTGCTTGAGGATGCCTTCAATGGCATCTCCGTATCTCCGTCTACTTGGATTAGAGGCGGAGGAGCGACATCTCTGTCCAGGAATTTCTTATTGGGGTCTCAATAGTGCTTCAGCTTGTCAATGTTAAAGACTGGGTGGATCACCATGTTGTCAGGTAGGCAAACCCGAGTAAAAACTGGAGTTTGCATTCTATCGATGTCAAACAAGCGCAAGAAATGGGTTTTTAGCTCTACGAAGTCTTTTCCCTTGAGCTTTATGTTCACCAAGCAAAACAGGACGTGATTGTTAGTGCCAAAATCGTCATCACTGTGATTTCTATGCGTTGTTTGGTTCATGGTTCCTTGCGTGTTCGTGAGGGTTCTGTGTATTTCTTCCTAGACATTAGACAAGTCCTGTTGGTGGCTATCAACTGCGTGGATATTGCGCTGGCTTTGCAGTCTTGAATTTGTGGAGGGAATTTCACCATGAACCACTTCCAATGGAATTGTATCCATTACGGTGGAAGTGGTGGAGTTACATGTGATTTCGGTGGTAGTTTTTTTGTGTTTGGTAGTTTTGATATCCAATCAGTGCCATGAGGCTTGCATAAAGTGTGTAGGATTTGCTTGGGCGTTTGATTGGTCCATTCGGACTACCCGTTGGAGTAAGGATGGAATGCAGCTGATTGCTTGATCTGACAGCCATAACGTGTCATCCGCTTGCGCAACAAACAACAAGTGAAGCATTTGTTGTTGATGATGGTACGTGGGACTTTGTGTAGTCACATGATCTGATTTAGAAATGTTTGTGTTGTTCTTTCTGTTGTAGCGATGGTTGCCGTCCACATAAAGTGTGAATTTTTGGAACCACTACGAGGATGGCGTGATACTTTCGCTAGATTTACACGCAGTTCTTCATGAAGTCCATGCTGATTTCCACCCACGGCTCTGTAGAAGTAGTTGGAGCAATCCTCTTGGCCTTGTGCGACAAGTTTTCTTCCCTTGACATATGTCGCATGATTTGCATAATGTTGCTCCATCGGTTTGCATCCAGTCCTACCACAAGTGTTTCTCTAGCTTCTTGAGCGTCTTATCCTCGCCGAAGTGTCTACTTAGACCAGTGTCATGGCATTTATCTAATAGCATCCGTTGTAATTCCTCATTTAGTGGTGTGAAAACCTGGTGAGTGAATCGTTGTTGTTGGTAGGGGTGGTGGAACCGGTACCTGGATTTTTCGTATTCGCAAAACTCATTGTAACCTATTGTGAGGTACGGGTCTTGTTCGACAAGAATTGTTGTAATATTGGCAATAAAGTATAACTAACAACTTAGAGCATCTGCAAGATTTGTTTTTTATGGTCTGTGCTCGATGTCGTAGTCAAAGTTGGACTCAAGGAATTCCATCCACACAGTTTGTCGACTGTCCAAATTGGGCACAGTCTCTAAATGTTTGAGTGTGTTGTGGTTGGTTCACACAATGCATCGTTGACATTCCAAGTAACATCACTACGTTTTGAATGCATGCACAACTGCGATCATTTTGCGTAATTGAATTACGGTTTGCATAGATTTTGCAAAATGTATGCGGTTGGTTGCTCTCCACCACTGCTGTCTTGGAAGAGAGCGGCTTCGATTCCTCAATCAGAAGAGTTGGTGGCCATAACGCAGTCCACTGTTGGATCCACCAATTTTATGGCTGACACCAAGGCCATATCTCTTCTCAAAGAGTTTAGCTCTTCTTGTTTGCTGTCTCTCCAAATCCACTACGTAGTTTTATGACCGAGATCATAGAGAGGCCTTGACACCCAGACGTAGTCCTTTACAAATCGACAGCAGTAATTGGAGAATTCCACAACCACATATACAAACGTTGGTCCACATCAGCCAATCAATTCTGTGGAAACACCATGTATACCCTACCATGCTAGACTGCCTATGTAGGTGTTCAAACGTGTACATGCACAAGTATTCTCGTTCATGTTTCTGAAGTGTGCAAGTATGGAGTACACGAAGTCCGTCCAGTTCTTCGGTGGTGCTAGTGAGTTGTGCCACGTTGGATTGATCTTCTCAAGAGATAGGACGGCCAAGGTTGATAATGTGAGAGCGGTGGCATGAGCCGTTGATCCAACTCCGCTTGTCTCCTACTACTCTTGGATGGTCTTTACATCGGACCACAAAAGGTCATGCCATGCAAAATCGAGGTTGCAAGGTCCATTTTAGTTGTATCGTTGTTACCCCCAATAGTGGTGCAATACACCTCTAAAATCATCAGCCACATCCAAACCGTCTGACCTTTTGAATGTGCAAGTGCAAATGGCTCAGAAACTGTAGGTTAGATTTCAGACTCGCTTGAGAGTTGGAGACTTCTCTTGGTGAGTACTGCTTCCCGCGCGCGCACATGGAGCTCCTCCATCACCATGTTGAGTTATTGGAGTGGATGTGTATTGAGGCTCTCGACTTCTGGCAGCTTCTAGTAGAGGTCTTCATTAATGCAAACCTATCACCTGATGCTTCACATCATGCCAAGTTTCAACCTGGAGAGCAAATGTAGAGGCAAAGGATTTGATGAACCCAAGGGATACTTTACTGGATTTACAATCGAAGTCTTCAGTGCTACACCATTCACCGGAAAAGATGCTACTACTACTTTGTTTCCTTGGAGAGCGTCGGTGACCACCTACTGCTGATCCTCCATGCTTGATGTCATTACTGAAGACTGATGCTTGTCGCTGAGTGTGCTTTCTTCATTCACAGCTGTCGTCGCACGGTATGCAAAGTTCGGAATGCTGGAGACACACTTAAGACTCATGCTAGACTATCACATTCTGGACAATGGATCAGCTGCCCCTCCAATGCTACCGTGCTCTGATACCAAGTATCAATGCGTGCAAGTATTTAATGACGTGAAACCCATATCTTTGGAACAAGGAGTAACAAAAGCCTACTAGACTCCTCCGACAGTTTCCCATTCCTGGAATTCCATAACAGTGCACCATCATGGACTTTGTTACTAGTCTTCTCGAAAAGGCCAGTGGCCAGAATGTGATTCTGGTGGTTGTGGATCTTCAAAAGAAGCTGTCATATCTCATTCATAAAACCAGTGACGTGAACATGGAGGAGACTGCTTGTCGCTTCTTTGAGGGTGTGGTCAAGTACCACAACTTGCCGTTACGCATTACCGATGATTGAGCTAGAAAATTCACTAGTGTTTTCTGGCAAAGAATACACAAGTAGTTTGGTAGCGAGTCTTAAACATCAACGGCAATTCACCCTAAAAATGATGGACAAACAAAGCAGATGAATCACACAATCGAGCAGTTGTTCGGCATGTACGTGGTCTCCGCCATGAATGGCTGCAACAGAATCCCGGCACCGACGGATTTTGTGGTGAACAACTTGGTGAAGAACTCTACGCAATTCATACTGTTTGTATTGAACAATGGATGGTATCCAATAGAGCTCTCTTTACTAGTAAGGAGTAGGTGTACATAAGGACATGTTCTTTTTGCTCTAGCCTTTGTCCAGTGCATGGACTCTTTTGTTATAGGGGGCAAAGGATCATCTTCAAGTGGCTCAACGGCAATAAAATGCATATGCCATCAAAGGTCATCATGAGACAAGGTACTGCATAGCACTAAGAACCTTCGGTTGAAGTCACCATGTGCGTGAAAAAACATACTAAAACAGATTGCATTGCATTCAATTGTTCAACACATGGTGGAAGTGGCATATCGATTACTACTTCCACAACGTATGAAGACACATGGCGCCTTGCATGTGAGCCTTTTGGCTCCATACACAGCACAAGGAACCATTTAGCCACAAGTCCTTGCTACCGATGGCCAATACGAGGGCCTTCGCCTACTCTAGCATCAAGAGCATCAATTTCAGCCACGGGTTGCCAGGGAATACCTCGTTCATTGGCCCGGTTACGGAACTAAACATAAATAGTGGGAGTCCAAGTCTCACTTGCCCACGAGGGTGGTCAACGAGTAGTAGAACAAGGTGGCGGCTTTCACAGATTGACACATTGTAGGAGGTACCACCTAAACTTCAGTAATAATGAACAACATTCCGGCGGGATGACATTCATGGAATGCGATCATAAGAGGTTGGAGACGCCCAACATAGTTGTTGTGCGAACACTCAAGCCTAAAGGGGAGAGGCCGCTAGCCGTAATGACCAACGAGATACAACTTAGGTCAAAGTAATGCACGTGTTCATGTTTAGCTGGTGATTAAAGTTATTGTTTTTCTTTCACAATGTTGATGTATCAATATCTCGCACTCCTACTTGTTGGGCATGAACCTGGACGGGTCATAACAAGTGGGCAGGAATGTAGCTGTAGGGCCAGTTTGGCCCTCCCACCTCGCTAAAGCTTAAGTGTGGTTTGCAGCCACCCCTCACTAAAGCGAGGGTTGGTCACTGGCCAGCCACTTGCTGGCCTCCGACAAGCTGGACGGCCGACAGCTAGTCAACTAACTTGTCGGCCACCCACCAGCTATCCACCAGCTGCCAATAGAGCCAGTGGCTCAATGAACAACTAAGATGCCATAAGGGCATCAAGGATGAGGCTCATGGCCTCATGCCCTCACCCTTGCTTGCCCTCCTCACCTCCTAAGAGCGAGCAAAGGTGAGGTATAGAGTGAGAGTGAGAGCAAGTGCATCACGGGAGATATTGGCGCAAAATTGCTGATATTGCCTTGCGCGCAATAGTTTTATGCCCATGCGTAAACATTGAAACTAAAGTTTTTCTAGTGCGGAATTTTTTAGTGCTGAAGTTTCTAAACCAAAAAACTCATGCGGAATTTTTTAGTGCGAAAGTTTCTAAACCAAAAGAAGTCATGAGTTTGAGATAATACCCCCTCGCTTGGAACCCAGAGCAATGGTACGAGTTAAAAAAAAGGGCCTCCAAAGATTCAAAATATTCAAGTCTGTTGGTTTTTTGTGCTCATTGTCCTCTGTTGTGTCCTCCCGGCTTGTGTACATCGGCGTGCAGATGACTGACGGCGAGAATCGACGCCGATGGAGTGTCGCCCGGTGGAGCCGACGCACGCTGAGGTCGTCTCGCGGTTCGCTGGAGCCTCCTCTCTCCGGCGACGTATTCAGCTCCATCGGCAGGCCTCCTCGGCGGTCGCACTGCCGGCAGTCACTGCTGCCGCAGTCGCTGTCTGCATGCGCCCAGCGCGTACTGTCGTGCCTGCGTCGTCATGCACTGCCTAGGGTCCCAGTTGCATGTTGCATGGCCCTGTTTGGTAGCATAAACCATCGTGGGCACTATCTGGGTTTAGGCTGCCATAACTCCTCACTACCATTTTTCTAGCAGATTCTGACCGCACGGCTGCGTTCACAGCGTTGGTATTATGGTATGGTCCAGTTTTCAGGCAAAACGGACGACGCCCGGGTTTTGGGCTGTCGGCTGCCTGGCAGGCCTCACCGAGAAAACCTGCCAGCCTGAACTGAGCTATTTTCTGATTGGCTGATGAACTGAGTAACAAGCTCTACAGAGCTGGGGGGGGCTAGAACTTGGAGGGGTCCCCCATTGCTGTTAATTCTTCATTTCTAATCAGTCATTATCAGTTTTCAGCTGCTTTCTGGCGCTAACTTTGGCACGCGCGTTTATGAGTAACAAAACCCAGAGCTTCCAGACTTAGACTCTAGAGCAGCAGACTGAGGGGGCAGCTGACTTAAGCAACGAGCGTGGAAGCCCGCACGCTGCATCAACAACGCTGCTGCCCCAACCTGCTGCATAGTTTCCTTTTTGGTATCAGAGCCAGAGCGTAGGAGCAGTAGAAGAAGACTAGCGAACAGGTGCCAGACAACGCCGGCGGACCTCCCATACGCGCCAGTGCAGGGGAAATGCTGCCGGATTTTTTCCGACAGCATTGACCCTCCTGGTGGCGGCGTCAGAATTTTTCCCACGGCCACTGGGCCAGGGGAAACGCTGCCGAAAGTTTTTGGCAGCACTGACCCCCACGCGTGATGCGAGGAGGTGAGCGGCAGGCGGCGTCTGACGTCTGTGGGCGACGACGCACGCGACAACGTCACCCAGGTGCAGTGACTGGCACCACCAGCAGCAGCAGGCAGAAGCAGCAGCTTGCAGCAGCCCGCAGCAGCAGCAGCTCGCAGCAGGAGCAGTAGCAGCTCGCAGCAGGAGCAGTAGCAGCTCGCAGCAGCAGCAGCAGCAGCAGCCCGCAGCTGCAGCAGCTCGTAGCAACAACAGCAGCAGCGTGTAATAGCGGTCGCGGTGTGCAGCAGCAGCAGCAGCCCGCAGCAGCAGCCGGCTGCAGCAGCCCGCAACAGCAGCAGGCCGCAGCCGCAGCAGCGTGCAGCAGCAGCAGCGGGCTCCAGCAGCGGCTGCAGCGAGCTACAACAACCAAAAACTGTAGCAGCAGCAGTAGCAGCGAGCAGCAGCTGCCAGCCGCGGCTGCTGCTGCCCGCTGCTCGCAGCGAGCGAACAGCGAGCAGAAGCCCGCTGCTGCCAGCGAGCAGTAGCTCGCTGCTGCCAGCGAGCAGTAGCTCGCTGCTGTTGGGCGAGCAACAGCCCGCTGCTCGCAGCAGACAGCGGGCTGCTGCCCGTTGTGACAAGAAAACAAAAAAACCAAAAAAAGAGACAAAAAAGAAAATCCCCCACCCCCGCAGCTCGCTGCAGTAGCCTGTAGCTGCAGCGAGCAGCTGCTGTAGCGCGCAGCAGCTGCAGCAGCTCTCAGCTGCAGCAGCGAGCTACAGCAGCTTGCTGCTACAGCTGCAGCAGCCACAGCAACTGCTGCAGCTCGCAGCACGAGCAGCAGCAGCTGCACTACCCGTAGTAGCAGCAACAGTAGCAGCAAACAGCTACAGCAGTAGCTGCAGTAGCAGCAACAGTAGCAGCAGCTATAGCAGCAGCAGCAGTAGCAGCTATAGCAGCAGCAGCAGTAACAACAGCAGTAGCAGCAGCAGCAACAGCAGCAGTTGTAGCAGCATCAGCACCAACAGTAGCAGCGGCGGCCCCAACATTAGCTGCTGCTAACATCAGCACCCCTCTGCTGATGTCACTGCTGATGTCACTGCTGACGTCACTGCTGACATCATCAACCAAAAAAAGGAGGGTGAAAGGGGAAAGGGGAAAGGCCAGAGGAGTGGGTAAACTTCCCACTCCCCCAACTCCTTGTTGAAGCAGCAACATAGAAAAAAACCCAGACACCAAGCCATGGCTGGTAGTCCAGGCGAGGGGGGGTCCTCCTCTGATGGGGGGACCCCCACCCCTCCTTTCTTGCAGCGATTGTTGCAGCAGCAGCAGCAGCAGCACCCGCCGCCGCTGCAGCAGCAGTAGCCGCCGCCGCCGCAGGACCAGCAGCTGCCGCCGCCGCCGCCATTGCTACAGCAGCCGCCGCCATTGCAGCAGCAGCAACCACCGCCTCTACAGCAGCAGCCGCCGCCGCTACAGCAGCAGCCGCCGCCCATACAGCAGCAGCCACCGCCGCTGCAGCAGCAGCCGCCGCCTCTACAGCAGCAGCCGCCACCGCCGCTGCAGCAGCAGCCGCCGCCCATACAACAACAGCCACCGCCGCTGCAACAACAGCAGCCGCCCCCTCTACAGCAGCAGCCGCCACCGCTACAGCAGCAACAGCCGCCGCCCATACAGCAGCAGCCACCGCCTCTGCAGCAGCAGCAGCCGCCGCCCTTATAGCAGCAGCAGCAGTAGCAGCAGCAGCCCACTAGTAACGTTGGCGGCACCCCTAACCCCCTTGTTGCTCTTCAACAACAACTCACCGCCTTGACACAGCAGCTTGCGGCGCTACAGCCAGTCGCCTCCCAAACCGCCACCAGCGCGCTGCCGTCGTTCGTCCCTCCAGGGCACGCTAGCCCCGTAGTGTCCGCCGCCACATACTACTTAGCATAACAGCAGACTCAGCTCCAATAGCAGATAGTGACCTCCGTCCTTGGCCCCACTCTGGGTGCCGGCCGTAGGCAGAAGGACTTTGAGACGCCGCCACCGCCGCTTCTGGCCGGCGAGCAGTTCCGGAGCTGGGAGCTCAGCTTCCGGATCTGGGCGCAAGGGGAGGGTCTGTGGGCGTACTACACCCTCCCTTACGACTCCACCGAGGCCGACCAGCTATATGACGCTGGTCGCGCCGTCCGCGCCCTTGTACCCATCGCCCCTCCAGCTTCCCGCCTTGCCCTGGAGCCCTTCCTCGGCGATTTCACCGCTGGCGCCATCCCAGACCCGGCAGCCGCCTGGCACGTCCTCACCAGACCCCATCGCCTGTCCTGCGACACTGAGATCAGCCGCTTGCTCCGGGAGTTCAACTCCCTCCACATGGGGGAGTCCGAGACGGTCACTGCCTATTGGCAACGAGCGGAGGACATCCTCCGTCGACTCGGCAAGTTGGCTCCACCCCCACTGTCTGTGCTCCTCACCATCAAGCACGGCGCCACCAGCGCATACGCTGACGTCTTCTTCCACTATCCTCAGGACGTCCTCACCACCATGGAGGCCCAGGGCACTCTCATGCCTTGGGCATACGAGCTCTTCCTCCGCATTGAGGAAGCTCGCCAGGAGTCCCAGCTCCATCACGCAGAGGCCCTTGCATCCCCTGCCGTCGCGACCCCTGCCGTTGCCTCCGTGGTCGTTGCCTCCCCCGTCGCAGCTACCTCATCGCCCTCAGGGAAGAAGAAGAAAAGCCGGAACAAGAAGNTCCACTATCCTCAGGACGTCCTCACCACCATGGAGGCCCAGGGCACTCTCATGCCTTGGGCATACGAGCTCTTCCTCCGCATTGAGGAAGCTCGCCAGGAGTCCCAGCTCCATCACGCAGAGGCCCTTGCATCCCCTGCCGTCGCGACCCCTGCCGTTGCCTCCGTGGTCGTTGCCTCCCCCGTCGCAGCTACCTCATCGCCCTCAGGGAAGAAGAAGAAAAGCCGGAACAAGAAGGGCAAGGGTCCGTCGCAACAGCAGCAGCAACAGTCATTGACTGGAACCAGCGGTAGTGGCTCGGTCTGCCACAACTGTGGGCAGCCTGGGCACGGATGGTACACGTGCCCTCTCCCGACGGACGAGGCCCGCGTCATCGCCACCATGCAACGCCAGCGGGAGCGCCGCCTCGCCTCTGCCGCCGTCGCTGTCGCTGGTCCAACCACTTCGACCTCGTCCAGCACCGCTCCCACTCCGACGACTCCGCCTGTCCTGCAGTCACCCGCGCCGCAGCAGTACAACCCGCATCAGACGGCCCAGCAGTGCTACCCTCAGCCGTCGGCACCTCCGCTGCCCTTGTCGGCCCCGTCACCCTACTACCCAGGCTCCGGCGCCGTCACTCCGCATTCTGTCTACACTCTTGGGCCGTCATCCCGAGAGCGTCAGTTGGAGCAGTTCATCGCGCTCCAGCTTGGCCTCTCTCGCCCTCCTCCCCAGGGAAGTGCGAGTTGCGTCACCTCCTGCCCTCCCGCCCATCCCTGCATGACTGAGACTGAGCTGCGGTCGTGTCCAGTCTCCTCGTCTGTCTCGTCATCTCCCGTGATCTCATCCACCCCACTCCTTGACGACATTGCATGCCTTGACGACTGGCAGTCTCGCTTCGCGCCTCCGTCCACCGTGTCCGCGTCCCTCGCGTGTTGCCATGTGACCGTGACTGATCTGGCGACCCCTGTCCAGGACCCTGCTGAGACCTGGATCATCGACTTCGGGGCCACGCATCACATGACGGCATCTCGCGAGGCCTTTAGTATGCTCAGTCCCGTCGGCGATGTCTCCGGTGTTCGGACGGGCTCCGGACAGGTGTTGCCGGTCTGTGGGGTAGGCGTTGTTCGTTTCCGTGGTCCGGCCGGTGACGTCTTTTTGACCGATGTTCTCTTCGTCCCTGGTCTCGAGCTCAGCCTCATGTCCGTGACTGCTCTTGACCGCATGAGCATGGACGTTGTGCACTCACGTGGTGTCGGCACTGTGTCGTTGCGTCCGTCGGGTCTTGTCATACTGCACGCCACCGCCTGTGGCAACTTGTGGCACGTTCCCCGCCTCGCTTCTTCCCCTCGCGTCTCCTCCCCGTCGGCTGCGACCAGTCATGTGTTTGTCACGAGCACGCTTTCTCCTCAGCACACCCGCCTCTTGCACCGCCACCTTTGTCACGTCCACTCTGGCGCAGTAGAGAGCATGCTCCGCACCTAACCGGCCAAGGGCCTTGATCCGGAGACCTTCCCTCTCCCATGCCCCACTGAGTGCATTGACTGCGCTCAGGGCAAGATGCACCGGTCCATATACCCCCTCTCTTCCTCACGGGCGTCCGCCCCCCTTGACCTTGTCCACTTGGACGTCATGGGCCCTCTCCCCACTGAGTCCGTCGGCGAGCATGGCCGCTATGTCCTCACTCTGACGGACGACTACTCCCGCTACCGTTGGGTCTTCTGCCTTCGGCAGAAGAGCGATGTCGCCCAGACCATTCAGGACTGGCTCGTCCTCGCAGAGCGCGAGTGTGGCCTCCCCCTGCATCGCTTTTGCTCCGATCGCGGTGGCGAGTACCTGGGTGAGGCCACGACCTTTCTCGCCTCCCGCGGTATCCACCATGAGACGTCTGCGCCCTACACACCCGCCCAGAACGACGTCTCCGAGCGGTGGAACCGCACCATGGCCGACGCCGTCCGCACCATGCGGGTCGATTCAGGTCTCTCCGATGGCTTCTACTTTGAGGCCATGGCCTACATGACCTGGGTCTGGAACAGGGTTCCTCACGGTCCCCTTCCCCGCCCGTCCACGCCCTATCAGTACTGGTGCGGTCGGCGCGCTGACCTCCGCCCGACTCGCGTCTGGGGCTGCGTAGCCGTTGTGTGGCTGCCCGCTCCACAGCAGGGTAGCAAGCTTGCCCCCCGCGGACACCCCTACACCTTTCTCGGTGTGTCTCGTCAGTCCAAGGCCTGGCGCTTCTGGGACCCATCCCGACACTGCATCGTCGAGTCCCGCGATGCCCTCTTTTTTGAGGACCTGTTTCCCCGCGACCTCATCCGCTCCGGCTCGTCCGTGTCCCTCCCGTCGCGTGGGGGAGTGGTGAGTCCGTCCTCCGTCCTGTCGCTTCCGGGTGACACATCACCCCGTCCCTTTGAGCCGGTAGCCTCGGTCGCGGCCGCTGGCCCCTCCGAGCCAGCTGACCTAGTCGCGTCTACTGTCCCTTCCGGGCCAGCTGACCAAGTCGCGTCTACTGGCCCATCCGGGCCGGCAGCCCCAGTCGCGTCCGCTGGTCCCTCCGGGCCGGCAGCCCCAGTGGCGTCCGCTGGTCCCTCCGGGCCGGCAGCCCCGGTAGCGTCCGCTGGCCCATCCGGGCCGGCAGCCCCAGTGGCGTCCGCTGTTCCCTGCGGGCCGGCAGCCCCAGTTGCGTCCGCTGGTCCCTCCGAGCCGGTAGTCCCAGCCGCCTCCGGTGGCCCCCCGGGGCCAACGTCTCCAGTCACGTCCGCTGGCCCCTCCGGGCCAACAGCCCCATACGCGTCCACTCGCCCCTCTGGGCCGGCAGCCCCAGCTGCGCCTGTCGGCTCCCCTGGCCCAGCAGCGCCTGCTGCGTCTACTGGTTCCTCCGGACCAGCAGCACCGTCCGCCTCCGTCGGCCCGTCGGACTCAGCACCATTCTCTGCCCGACCGCGCTACACACGTGGCCCAGGCGGCAGCCTCCGACCTCGGCCAACTGTGAGCGAGCAAACTGTCCCTCCCCGTTCCGTTGCGCCTCGACCCCCTGTGGCTCAACGTGTCTCCTCCACTCCCACGGTCGTGAGTGGGGACCCTGGCACAAAGGCTCTCGGCCTGACCACTTCTGCCATTATCGTAGACCTTCACCCGGGCTTTGCATTGGGGTACGCCATGCTTCATCATGAGCATTGGCATGCTGTCGTGCCCGCACTCGCACGCATCCCACCTGGGGCTCGTGATGCACATGCCCTCTCAGTCCGGTCCACTGCGCGCCCAGAGGACCCTTCCACCCTACGCGAGGCTCGAGCCTCCCCTGAGGGCGCACATTGGGATGTTGCTTGTGCCAAGGAGCTCGCCGCTATCCGACAGCACCACGTGTATGACCTCGTTGACCTCCCTCCAGGTCGGAAGGCCATCGGTGCCAAGTGGGTCTTTCGGCGTAAGTGGAAGCCTGACGGATCCTTGGACAAGTACAAGGCCCGTCTCACAGCAAAGGGGTTTGCTCAGGTCCCTGGGATTGACTACGACCAGATCTTTGCCCCAGTTGGCCGGTTCTCCACTAGCCGAGCATTGTTCAGCCTAGTTGCCCAGCACAGGTGGGAGCTACATCAGATGGACGTAAGCAACGCATTCCTCCATGGCTCACTGGAGGGTGAGGAGCTCTACATGACGCAGCCCCCAGGCTTCGACGATGGCACTGGGAGAGTTTGGCGGCTGCAGAAGGCCCTCTATGGTTTGAAGCAGTCGCCTCGGTGCTGGAACCAGGAGATCAACAGTACGCTTTTCCGTGGCGGCCTCCAGCGCAGCACCGCTGACCCCGCACTGTTCATCAGCCCGCGAGGTCAGACCTTCGCCGCGGTCCTGGTCTACGTCGACGACCTCCTCATTGCGTCACCAGACGTGACACCCATCCAACACGTCAAGGACCTACTACATGCTGCCTACTAGATGAAGGATCTCGGTTCTGCCCGAGTCTTCTTGGGCATGGATTTCGAGCATGATCGCTCTCAAGGCGTTCTGCATGTCCACCAGGCTGCCTATGTGCAGACCCTGTCAGCCCGCTTTACTGAGGACTTGCCCCTCGTGCCCAGCGCTTCCTCACCCATGTCACCCGATGGCCAGGTGAAGTTGAAGAGTCATGACCTAGCTGTTGTGGGGGAGCCAGTTGATGTGACCACGTACCTGCGGGTCATCGGGTCACTGATGTTCCTGGCGACGATGACGCGTCCAGACATTGCGTTCGCCGTTAACCTCTTGGCCCAGTTTTCTCAGGAGCCGCGTCACCTCCACTTTGAGGCCGCGACCCGAGTACTGCGCTATGTTGTATCGACCCCTCGGCGAGGCCTCATGTTTCGCCGTCAGCCGTCCGTCGTTGCAGTGGGTTACACCGACAGCGACTGGGCCGGCAGTCCAGACGGTAAGAGTCGCACGGGCTGGATCTTTCTGGTCGGGGGCACAGTTGTGTCCTGGCGCAGCGGCAAGCAGGGGTGCATTGCACGCAGCACTGCTGAGGCTGAGTACGTGGCCCTTGGCTCAAGAGCGTGTGAGAGCGTGTGGTTGCGTCGTCTGTTATCCGAGTTGCATCAGTCTGTCGCATCCATCACCTTGCATTGTGACAATGAGAGTGCCATGGCCATTGCAGACAATGACGGTGTGCATCACACTCGCACAAAGTACATCAATGTTGAGTATCACTATGTGCGTTCGTTGTTGCACAACGGCAGCATCAGCATTGTGTGGGTTGAGAGAGCACGGTAGCTGGCTGACGTCCTGACCAAGGCACTGAAGCGGGACTCGTTTAAGAAGGCTGTGAGTTCAGTCGGTGTGCGTCCGTGACTTGCTTTCTTCGTCTCTACCTGCACTTCTGCATGTCCTGGGGGAGTCCGTCTGTTGACCGTGTCACTGCCCGCCCATGTGCACTACGCTTGTGAGTCATGGGGGAGTGTTGGTTTTTTGTGCTCATTGTGCTCTGTTGTGTCCTCCCGGCTTGTGTACATCGGCGTGCAGATGACTGACGGCGAGACTCGACGCCGATGGAGTGTCGTCCGGTGGAGCCGACGCACGCTGAGGCCGTCTCGCGGTTCGCTGGAGCCTCCTCTCTCCGCCGACGTGTTCAGCTCCATCGGCAGGCCTCCTCGGCGGTCGCACTACCGGCAGTCACTGCCGCCGCAGTCGCTGTCTGCATGCTCCCAGCGCGTACTGTCGTGCTTGCGTCGTCATGCACTGCCTACGGTCCCAGTTGCATGTTGCATGGCCCTGTTTGGTAGCATAAACCATCGTGGGCACTATCTGGGTTTAGGCTGCCATAACTCCTCACTACTATTTTTCTAGCAGATTCTGACCGCACGGCTGCGTTCGCAACGTTGGTATTATGGTGTGGTCCAGTTTTCAGGCAAAACGGACGACGCCCGGGTTTTGGGCTGTCGGCTGCCTGGCAGGCCTCACCGAGAAAACCTGCCAGCCTGAACTGAGCTAATTTCTGATTGGCTGATAAACTGAGTAACAAGCTCTACAGAGCTGGGGGGGGGGGGCTAGAACTTGGAGGGGTCCCCCATTGCTGTTCATTCTTCATTCCTAATCAGTCATTATCAGTTTTCAGCTGCTTTCTGGCGCTAACTCTGGCGCGTGCGTTTCTGAGTAACAAAACCAGAGCTTCCAGACTTAGACTCTAGAGCAGCAGACTGAGGGGGCAGCTGACTTAAGCAACGAGCGTGGAAGCCCGCACGCTGCATCAACAACACTGCTGCCCCAACCTGCTGCATAGTTTCCTTTTAAGTCTCCCTGTACTGGTCATTGATGACAGTTACCTCAATTGGAAATAATTTTAGGGCATGCAGGCCCATGCAAGAACGAACATGAGCTATGTGTGTGAGTGCGATGCAAGACGGCAAGAATTTGGCCAAGTCTGGAACGCTGAATATAAAGAACAAGGAGAGTTTACAAATGAGCCCCTAGCGGGCTTATATAGGGGCGCCGGCAGCTAACCGCATCGGGCCCCGTCACCCCTGCTGAACCGAAATGACTCAACAGGGAGAACACACCGCATACACCATGAGAGCAACAAAGGTGGTCTCCTCGAGGCACCGGAACAGCTCGCCGAGTGCCCGGGTCTCGACCACCGGGAAAACATGAGCAGTGTCAAAACATCTCGGAATCAACGTCCAGACATCACAAACGGCTTTCCGAACATCGGAAGCCCCACAATAGCCATCGGGTCTCCTCGTCGCACCGGTACAGTCAACCGGGTGCGCGGGTCTGAACCCACCGAGAAAACTCTCCTGCCTCCTGACAAGCCCACATGGCTGCCGGAACACATCGACCGCGTCTCGCCGGCGCTGACGTAGGTGCTGGAGAAGTCTTGGTGCAGTCCGGAGGCCCGTCGTGTCGTCACGCCCTCCTCTGCCATATACCCCGAATGTGGGTATATCGGTAAACTAGCAGTGTCAGTCGTGACGGCTGGAAGCCACACAAACCAACACTCCCCCTGGCTGACATAGCCGTCCACGCCAAAACGAATGAGCGAAGGCATGGAACAACAATGCATGGCAAGCCATAACATGCATGAGTCAACTCGCACAAACACACACACACACACTCGTCTGCTATCCATCCAAGGTCTCCCTGGACACTCGCACAGCCCACCAAGTGTCTGGGTCTCAACCATGAGAGGAGTGATGCACACACACACAAACCAGTGTAATGCACCTCATACACATGTCAGAGGACAAGATGGTCTCCTCGTGACACTGGCGGTACCAGGGTCCGGGTCTCGACCACTACGAGCAATCAAACTCAATAGTATCATCATCCAAACACCGGATCAAGGGAGGATCTCCTCGTAACACGGGTGCAATGCACCAGGTGTCCGGGTCTCGACCAACAGCTCGCATGCACAATGTCACACACAGTATAGCGACACACTAAGGCATACGATCACATGGTCTCCTCGTGACACTGGTGCACTGCACCAAGTATCCGGGTCTCGACCAATAGCTCGCATGCACAATGCCACACACAGTATAGCGACACACTAAGGCATACGATCACATGGTCTCCTCGTGACACTGGTGCACTGCACCAAGTATCCGGGTCTCGACCAATAGCTCGCATGCACAATGCCACACACAGTATAGCGACACACTAAGACATACGATCACATGGTCTCCTTGTGACACTGGTGCAATGCACCAAGTGTCCGGGTCTCGACCAACTGTGTGCTACCATCTGTATGCAGCTGTGCAGGCACGCAGCATGAGCCACATGCGGGATGCTGTAGATTCTCACAACAGAGTATGGACCTCCCCATGCATCTCCCATGACGTCGCGTCAGGTCGAGGTCCACACAACACTCCCCCTGGGCAGATGAACCTGGGAGCGATGTCCTCGATGGAGATACTGATGTATCTGAACAGATCCTGGGCGATGAGTCATGTGGTGTGTCCAACATGCAGAGATAGCTCCTCTTGTCACGTGCGAGTCGACTCCCTCCCTCAAAGACAAAGTGGTGTCTCCGACTACGGCTCCTCACGTGAATCCGCATCGCGTAGGGTATGCCAGTCCTTGCGTGACTGCCAAGGGTCCCAACTCACAGTCTCTCCTGCCTCCGCACTGCCGCGATGCATCTGTGTACGCCGGAGAAACGGGAATGGGCGAGCAGTACGCGTGCGTGGATGAAGTGGCGGAGCTGGCCTCGGAGGCCGGATAGAGCCCCCTGAGGCACAGGGGTGTACCGCCGGAGGAGGAGAGCTGGAGAGACGAACCGGATCACCACTCGCGGATGAAGATGAAGATGGGGTAAGTGAGTGGGGTAGATGAAGGTGCGTGATGGCAGCAGAAGAAGGAGGAGCGATGATGGGGTCGACAGGAGCGAGGATGGCGGAAGCCGGAGGCACGGTCACCTCTCCTCTGATAGTGTCTCCAATGGACGTCATACTCGGAGCGCGTACAAGATGCTCCCCAAGCATAGGTGTGCCAGATGCTGCTGGCGCAGGGGTCGTGCCGATAGTAGTGATGCTGCCATCCTCTGAGAATCGCTCACGCGCTGCCATTATCTCCCGCTACAGCATCACTACACGCTCCTGCAGGTCAGCGTAATCTGCCTCGGACATGTCGAGGTAGCCGATGTCAACCTGGTGTAGAATAAACTATGCCTCACTGGATGCTGCACATGCAAACTGCACAACTCGTGAGTACAACGCCATCTGCATCTCTGATGCTGGAGACGATGGAACTGGTGCTGCTGCATCCTCCTGGGGGTCAACCAAGCTCGCAATGTGCCGAGACGTTGGAACATTGAATGCAGCTGCAGGTGTCACATCCACATCATAGCTCGTGTCTGTCATGTGAGGAGTGAGCGGTCCCATGCCGAGAGAGAAGGAGAAGGAGGAGTCATCAGATTCCGTAGAGCATGTGGAAACGTCGTCCGTGCAGGTGCTGCCACTCTCAGTATCCATGTCATTAGTAAGGTCACTAGCAGGTGAACACGAAGGTGCACAACTGAGCTCCTGCTGACGAGGTGACTCCATCTGCATGTAGGGATCTGCACCACTGTCGTCAACTTCCACTGTAGTGGAAACTGGTGTGCAGGGCTCCGGCTCGACAATGCCCGTCAAGGAGACTAGCAAGCGCAGCTGGCGCTCACGCACTGTCTCGCCGGGAAGACTGGTCGCTGCCACCTGCTCGATGATAGAGTGAGGACCATCATCTGACTTCGGCATGTATGTTGCTGCTCCGTGTGTATGGGAACCCGGAGGCTGTGGGAACCTGAACGACACCTCACGCTGAAGCGGGTCCACAAGTAGCGCAGATGAGGCGATGGAGCCTGCTGTGTCTGCTGCAGCATATGACCCGGCGACATCTCTGAGAACTACTGCTCTCAAGAACACCTCAACCTCCAACAGACCAGCCGGTCGACTCTGCTCGTGTACTGGGACCACTGTCGGGCGAGTATGAGTCCCGTGCGCCAACGCCCCCAGAAATCCGTGTGGGGTATCCGGAACCGCGCGGGACTCATGTGCCACCGCCAGGCCGCTATCGGTCGGAGTCGCAAGTGGCACCGCCAAGGCACATGAGACCTACACTCCTCGTGATGCAACCTGCTGCTGCAAACGTCCGGCTCCTGTCCCAGCGTGGATGTCGACATCGATGACACGCATATCTCCGTCACTGGAACCTCCGCCGGACTCGTGTGAGCCTGCTGTACAAAGTCCGCCAAAACTCCCAAAGATGCATCCCGATCCATACCGGACCCGTGTGCCACCGCCGGGCCGCCACCGGTAGGAGCCGCGAGTGGCACCGCCCACGGACGCCGGGCCTGGACACCTCCTGACGCAAGCTGCTGCTGTAGAAGATCTGGATCCAGCGCGGACGTGGAAGTCAAGCTCGATGATACGCAAGTCTGCACCATGACCTCCATGTCGGGATCAGACTCACTCCCCCTCGACCCAACTGCGGATCCTGTCGCTACTGTCGCATCACGCAATGCGCGGTAACCACACTCCCCCTCGACAGGTACAACAACGGAGGCCGAGGAGGTGGAGGATGTATCAACACCGGCGTGAGCACGCCGTGCAGAGCGCTGACGACGACGTCGTAGAGTCACTCGACTGGAACGACTGCTGGAAGACAAGTCATCGCGGGGTGGCGGCGTGGTCACAGCAGAGTGGAGGATCGAAAGGATGGTGTCAGCCTGGGACTGGCTGGCAGGTGAAGCTGAAGGNAGGTCCAGCTAGGGGATCTACCAACACCGGCAGATCCGTATGCTGTGGAGGACGCAGGCTCGGACGAGGCTGTAGCCAAGGTGGATGCCAGCCGGGAGGGCGCGTCCAACAGCGACGCCAACCATGACGTCCATCACCACAGTAGTAGCAGGCGAATGCGCAGCGCGCCTGCTCACACGTCCGCGCACTCATCTCGTGCGCTGGACAATGGATAGGTGCCGAGGGTACCTACTCCCGGTGGTAAACACCAAGCCACGGGAGAGAATGAGGTCCGCAGGTACTATCACTCCTGGAGGTCACGGCATCCGGGTCAGCAAACGTGACCAGACGGGAAGAGCTGCACTACCACAGCATGCCCGGAGACGACAGTCTGACTAACTACGTCCACTAATGCTGCTGCCACTAATGGAGCGAAGACTGCTCCAAGACGAGAAGGGGTGGCGGCTGCAGGTGTGGCTGCTGCTCCAAGTGGTAGACGACCCTGCCCTCGGAGCTGGTAGGACTCGAATCCGCCGTCGATCCTACGGGGTGAAGTGCGCGCACCAATCCACGGGCCCCAGAAAGACGCAGGCCGAGGACACGTCTAGAAGCGGAGATCGTCGCTGACGACCGTCCGCTGTCGGCTGAGAAGATGAAAGTGTAAGCTGTCGCGCAGCCGCCGCACTATGCAGTCGTCGACACTTTGAAGCTGCGCCTGCTGCGGCGGTGGGAAGAAGATTATCCTCCTTTTTATGTTTTCGCTTTTTTTTTTCCTTGCCCACGGCCACCCCCCTCCCTTTTTTTTTTCTTTTGCCCTCACCCTCCACCCCCCCTTTTTTTTTCTAGGTCTCCCCTCTGCTCGCCTTAGGCCCTCGCCTT
>SZWC01007141.1:113019-129400 GCA_023375785.1 Penium margaritaceum | reverse complement strand
AAAAAAAAAGTTCCAAGAATATTTCAGGCGGCGGTGTGAAATTCGCAGAGATTGTTGTTTCCCAATGTCAGTTTGCATGCCATTGTTTTTGCTTGGAAGGTGGTGAGGAGGATATGAGACGGAGAGAACGGCGTCTCCCAGCTCCACAAAGCCATGCGCGCTGCCCTTGGCGAACTCAAAGCACGGAAGATCGGCAGCCGCCACAAAGGCGAAGTTCGTGAGGGCCAGGTCGGGCGAAGGGCAGTTCACCACCTTCAGCTGAAGCGTCAACGTCTGCTGCGACGGAGGTGCTGCCGCCGCAGCAGCTGCGCCGTTGGCTTGCGGCCGGGCTGGCGCCCTGCTACTGCTGCCCCACATGCTTGTGTACGTTCGTGAACGATTGAAGGGGCAGATCAGCCCTTCACAGGCACCGATTCTACGCCTGAGCGTCACGAGCTGCAGTCGAGGGTGATGAGCGTCGCCTCGGCCCAGAGGAACAACTCTTCAGCCTCAGGGCCTTGAAGCTTCACCTCGGCAGGACTTGATGGTGCTTTGAGAGAGCGCAGGGCATTCGGCTGGTCGCAAGCTGACCTTGAAACCAACGGAGTCCAACAAACAGGTAGAAGACCGCAGCCAAGTGTCACAACAGTGAATCCACCCGTGAATGCCGGCAGAGGTCGACGCTTCAATCACTGCTGCGAAAGCAGCTTGTCCAGCTGACACGCTTCCAACACCGGCGACTGACGACGACTCGAAAACTCTGTCGCCATGAAAATCTCCCCCACACAAATCGGGCTGTCGCCGGAAACTTCCTCCGTGGCCCGGCAGAACCGGGGCCCTCGGCTGACCGTGCGGCTCACGGCTCAACCCCAAGCGATGCGCAATGCACACGCCGGAGACGCCGAGACCCGAACTGCATCCACGCTCTTTTCCGCTTTCGCACGAAGTCAAGGCATGACTGAGCAATTCCCAACATTTATGACCTTTCACATGCATACAGCCACCAAAACACACAAAGGGCAAGCTCCATTACTAAGGTGTTACGCAAAGCAAAAGGTATACGTTCAGCACATATAATTTGCAGAGAAAATAATGTTTTTGAATCATGACACCTTCTTAATATGGAATTAATGATACATATACTTCGTTCACAAGTGTCGAAACTATAGAGCGCATGTATACACTAGCACAAACAAGGAGGCATACTCATGCTCTCTGGCGCTCTATTATAGAAATGTTTTGGCCAATTATTGAGATACTTATTTGAGGAACTACGTCAGGAGGAGGGGGGGGCTCAAAGAAAATTGAGGTGCGTACTTCCAAGAGTTTCATTTCATAAACAAGTCCACTGAAACATATTAAGAGAGCAATAAAATTTGAGATTATTCTTTCAAAAATTCTAGAAATTGTTCAAAACCTTCGCTAACGAAACACTGGAGGTCGAAGCAGGAGGCCAAAATGTCGTTGCCAAAATGGCCTTGGCCAAACGAAGTAACTATCAGAATATCATCGCGCAAAGGGCCATTTTAGCCCTCCCTCCTTGCAGAAGCAAGGGGCCGGTGACCAACCATCCCCATTGCGAGCTACTCGTTGGTCGCTGACTGCTCGACAGCCAACCACTCCGAGGACTCGTCCACAGCAATCCACTCACTTGCCACCGTCAAACAGATGGACAGCCAACAGGGTGGCCAGCTGCCAGTGAGGAGACTGGCCAGAATTTTGCCGCCCGGCTACCAACCAACAATCAAGCCGGTGGATCGATTCGCACACAAGAGGACGCGCCGGCCTCAAGGACAAGGCCGGTGGCCTTGTTTCCTCATTCTTACTTGCCCCTCATCGACATTTGCCCCTAATCGCTGTTACGCCCAATGGAGCGTAGATGGTGAACAAGTTGACGTTCCCAAGAAAACATGCTTTACAATTTCGGACACATGAGCGATTTATGATTAGGAGTAAGTGTATTTCGATGGCAAGTGTCGAGATGGTTTAACAAATGTATACAAGTGTTGAGTTACGAATGAAGCATGTTCAGGGTCGTTGGTTGATTGTCGAGCCCCGCGTACTGAGTCGCGTTCTGAGTGGTCAGATTCGAGAAGGTTCGCCGAGAAGTCGTGGGTCTTTGAGAATCCACTTTGAAGATGCGAGATGCATCTTTAGAATCCACATTCTTCGCGAAGCATTGAGAAGTCGACCGAAAGGCCTTGTCACTTCTGTTCATGTGTTTGCGAGAGTGGCCGGAGCTGTCAGAAGGTTCGAGAATATCCACTAAGGTCAGGGCAGTTGGCCAGTTTGCCATCGGCAGTCGCACTGAATACTGTGGTTCTCGCAACGCAATGGGCTGTTTGTGTAAAATCAGAAATGAACACTCGAGAAGATTAGGGCCTCGTGTACGTCTGGTTGTTAAAACTTCCCCACCTTTAAGCTGCGACGTCCCGACATGCGTCCAGATGTGGCCCGAAGATGACGGTAGTAGTCATCTATAAGATGATCGACGTCTCAGAGGTTATCCCAGGGTTCCCAGCTGTTATGCGCGGTGTCCTAGCCATACCACTTGACAAGATATTCTTGTTAGTGTTTGACACAAACGCAAGTGACCTCTTGTCTCTGCCCACTCACTCACTCACTCACTGCAGGAGATTGAACGCCATTGAAGCCATGGTCCAAGCAAGGCTGTGCGAGTGCAAAGCAAGAGTGGTCACAGCCATGCTCACCCCCTTCTGTGGTGGGACCATGCAATTCTCAGTGGTTGAGTTTGAGCCACTTGGTGTTTGAAATCTGAGGGATTACCTGAGTTGATGCATGCACCACATACGCTCGTGGTCGATGTGGTTTTCTGGAATTATGTTCATGCATGCTGTGCAGGTTGTTTGGTCCTTGCCCGGGTTGCTGATCCTACGCGGCCACACACTCAGTCGCTCTAAGGTGTGAGAAATCGCGGCGGCATTTTGCCGAACGGTCAGGTTCGACCCCGGGGTGGCGACTGGGCCCCACTTCGAGACACTCGAGTGGATGGCCCGGCCAACCGCGGCTAAGACCTCGCTTGCTCGTTACTCAGACACTTGTTGTTTTTCTCTTGTTGGCTTTCAACTGGCTCTCTTACCCCACCCGGTCCATGGATACTTCTCCTCCTAGACTAGCATGTGTGAGAGCTTAAGGCGGACTCTTGCCGCTACCTACTGGTATCAGAGCAGGAGGGATCCCTCCCTCCGCTTCTCCGATTCGGGACCCGTGGAACAGAGACGCCGAGCTAGTGCAACGACGTCTTGTCGTCTACACCCGCTCTTCGCAACCTCAGCACGTGGCACCACACCATGTGATGTCTCGTCACGACATCACTCTACCGTGGCCCTTCTGGGCTGAGTGTGGTGCTCACTCTGATCCCCAGCCCCGCACCCGGCTCTCGGACCCGTGCACCCCTCATCTCCTTTCCCGCAGCAGCTTCACGGGGACTATCTCTGCCCACGTGGGTTCAGGCCTCTCGCCTACCCACTTCTTCTTGTCTCTCGCCTCTCGCCTCCGGCTCCGCATCTCGGAGTCACTGCCGAGTCCGAGTGCGTTCTCGCACCGGGTGCGGCTCTCATCGGCACCTCGTCTCCTTCTGAGCCACATCGGCAGCCGCATCTGCGGCTTGCAGTGACGCCCTGGCTTCACCACCGGAGTCAGAGCCTATCCCCTTGTCCCCAAGGGGTTAGCATGAGCAAGCACGCAAAGACGAGATACTTGCGTGTTACGAGGCAGAGCAACTGTGCGTGTGGGAGCGTCGCAGCCGGTGCCACAGCCCTGGCTACCATCTGGGGGAGGACTACGACCCTGCTGAGCACCTTGTGCATGCCGACGCCGCGAAGTACGCGACCTACTGCCAGTCCGCGTCCGAGGATTCCCCAACTGTGCAGAACGTACCAGCCACGGGGCCACTACGTGAGCAACATCGCCCTGCATCACCTGTAAGCTCACCTGTTGCACGTAGAACCCGTCAGCAAAGTCTGCGTCTTCGTGCTGCCCACTCTGGGGCGGCACCAACTTTGGAAGCAACAGGTAGACCGCGGACAGAGGATCCTGCCCACCGCACTGCCTCAACGGCAGTGTCACAGTCAGCACGATCTGTCCCTATACCCCCTAACACATTCTCAGTGCTAGAAACCGCGCTTGTCTCTAGGTCGGCCGTTGCATCCACTTTTGCGGCCACGACCCATGCGGTACGTGCACCTGCTACCACTGCAGCCGGACGGGCAATTGACACTTACACTGCCACAGCTGTTGATCAGGGCCCTCTTGCTGCAGCCACTGTCAACATCGCCACTCAGATTGCAGCCGTAGCTGACTCCATTGCATCCGCAGCAGCTTCGGCAGCCACGTCTCTCTCCAGTGCGGTTACATCCATTCGTGACTCCACCGCTCAAGTGTCGACTGTTGCAGCATCCTCATCCTTCGGCCCTCAGGTTCGCCTCTTGGTCACAGCTGCAGCAGCCGTATCAGCTGTCACTGGTACAGCTCTCACTGGAGTTGCCTGCTTCATCGTCTCCGCTTCCTCTTCAGTAGCAGTCAGTGCGGCGTCAGCTGCTGCAGTACTTTCTCCTTTCTTCAGTGTGCACTGCTAGACTGGATGAGCAACCTCTCTCCCATCACTTGGAGCTTGCTTGCCTTTTTCCTCTTCTACTCTTTGTGTCTGCTTGCACCTCCCTTCCTTTGGCTGTGCAGCGTCACCACTGCAGACCCACTCTTATCTCTCCACGCCCACTGGGGCTGGGGAAACTTTGCTCGAAAAATCTTGTCAATCTCTTGCGCTGCAAGTCATGCCAATTGATGACGACCAGTATGCGGCACTGTAGGAAGAGCTGCGCAAAGAGCGCGCAGCTCTCCAAGCAGCTCTCACTACACAGCGTGCCGCTGAAGACAACTTGCGTGCTGAGCAGGGTGATCAGGACATGTATGCAGATCACATTGCCGACCTTGTCCTCAACCGTCTACGACCTGTCTTGCTCTCCACACCTGCACTTTCTGCTACTGCTGACATCGCTGCTGCCTTTTCTTCCAACCCCGCTTCCGCATCCACCAGTGCTGGCTCTCAATACGTTGACCCCGTGGCAGCCACAGCCGCTGCAGGCGCCACCGCTGCTAAAGCCCTCGTGCAGCCTGTGCACCGCAAGCCGGACTTTGACTCCACACCACCTCACTTTACCTCTAATCTCTCTTTCACATCTTGGGAGGTTTGCTTCAGTGCTTGGATGCAAGGTGAGCAGCTTTGGGAATACTACCACCCACCTAATCCCACTGCTCAACCCCCTTTTGTTCCCACTGATGCTGAGTCTGCGCGTGCTGTTCGTGCACTCATTCGTGCTGGCCCTCACTGATGAGATCGGGTCCTACAACGCTGACACTGCACGTCGCACACCCGCTAACCCTGTCGGTGCCTACACACTCATCAAGCGTCGCACCACTGTTACTGGTCACGCTGCACAAAGCGTGCTGACTCTTCAATTCAACACTCTGTCCATGCGTGCTGATGAGACCGCGGACGCCTATTGGGCTCGCAGTCTGCGTCTGTTGAAGGATCTCGGCAAAGGTGCCCCTGGGCAGCAGTCGGTCGTTCTGTCCATTGTCAACGGTCTCATCCCTGAGCTGTCTGACATCTTCAGGGAGGTGAAAGCCTCTGAGCTTGAACATCTTGCTGCTGAACGTGTGCCCGTTGATTCTCCACCGGGCATTGGTGCCCTTTGGGAGTTCACCGCCCAGCGCCTCACTGACTGGTGGAGTGCCCTCCAGAAAAAACGCATTCATCGTGCCGCCACTGTCGCCACGACCACAACTCTTCCCTCTACCTCACCTTCTTCTTCCTCCTCTGCATCCACCTCTCCTACCTCGTCCCTTGTGCATCAAGGGAGTAATGGGAGGGATCGTGGCAAAGGTGGTAGATGGGGCAAAGGGTCCTCAGCATCTGGCCGTGGCAAAGGTAAAGCCACCAACTCCACCGTCGGCAGCTCAGCCTCCTCCTCCTCTACTTCCAGTACTGTCACGTACTAGAACTACGGGGCCTCTGGTCATTCGGCACCAAAGTGCCCAGCCCCGCCTGACAACGAGCGCCTGGCCTCGGCCATGCGTGCTCACTAGGCACACTCCTTCAGCAGTTCAGGCGCGTGTGCAGCCCCTTCTCGGACTGCACCCACGCCATCGCCACCCCATCACCGCCCCTCCTCTTTTGAAGCAGCTGCCTACAGCAACCTGCGGCGCCATCCCCTTTCCCTTACCCTTGGAGGTGGCATGAGGGGTATGGTGGGCCAGTCTTCTACGGCCCGCCCTCCAGCGCCTATTCTGCTCCACCCTGGTCGACCTCGCCCTACTCTTCTCGTCGCGCACCCACCGGTGTCGTCATCACTCATGACCCTCCAGATGACGAGCGTCAGTTGGACGCTTCTCTCTCCCACGCCCTCCATCAGCGCCACCTTCGTGATCAGGGAGGTGAGAGTGACCGCTCTAAGTCAGAGCCTCTTGCGTGTGCTGTCGATGGGGCGTTACGTGGTCCGCCGTCTGGTCATGTTCTTGGGTGTCTCTGTGATGATGTGTCGTGGATTGAAGAATGGCAATCTCATCGTTTACCGCGTTGTCTTGCAGCGTATGGTCAGCATCTCGTCCCGCATGTTGCTGTTACTGCTGTGAGTCGTGACCCCACCCTTGTTCGTGCATCCGGGGGCTTCTGGATCCTTGACTCCGGCGCCACTCACCACATGACCTTGTCGCGTGCGTCCTTTGTCTCCCTTGGACCCGTTGGCGCTATCCGTTTTGTCCGCACTGGCTCTGGTCAGCTGTTGCCTGTACAGGGTGTTGGTATTGTCCGCTTTGTTGGCCTTAGGGGGAACTGTTCTTGCCTGACGTCTTGTACGTTCCATCGCTTGAGCTGAGTCTATTGTCTGTCACTATGCTCGACGATCAGGGCATGGATTTCTCCTCCAGCCGCGGCATTGCCTCTGTCTCTCATCGCATCTCTGGCCACATTCTTCTTCATGGCACACGCTGCGATCGCCTGTTTTGCGTTCCTACCTTCGCGCCGGCACCCGCTACTGCCGCCCATGTGCATGTTGTTTGCTCGCTCTCCCCTTCCCAAACTCAGTTGCTGCATCGCCACTTATGCCATATCCACACTGACGCCATTGATTCTCTTCTTCGCACGCTACCCGCTGAGGGCTCGGATGCCAGCTCCTTCTCTACTCCTTGTCCTCCTGACTGCCTCTCTTGTGCTCAAGGGAAAATGCATCGCTCTCCTTTCTCCACATCTGAGACACGCACCTCTGCCCCCCTCGACTTGTTGCATGCTGACGTCATGGAGCCTCTGTCCCATGACACCCTTGGGGGCGCTGGTCGCTATGTGCTCTGTCTCACAGACGACTTCTCTCGCATGCGTTGGGTCTTTGCTCTCAAGCAAAAAAGTGATTTGTGTCCCACAATCGAGTCCTGGCTTCCCCAGACCGAACTTGTGTGTGGTTGTCGTCTTCGCGTTTTTCGCTGTGATCGTGGCGGTGAGTTCATTGGGCCCACCTCCCGCTTTCTCTCCTCTCGTGGTGTCCATGTCGAGACCACCGCTCCTTACACTCCTCAACAAAATGGAGTGTCTGAGCGTTGGAATCGGACCCTTGCTGACGGTGTCCGCATCCTTCTTGCTGCTTCTGCACTCTCACCCATCTTCTCCTTTGAGGCCATGTCCTACATGACCTAGGTTTGGAACCGCGTACCCCATGGTCCTCTCCTTCGCCATGTCACACCATTTGAGCGCTGGTTTGGCCGCCGCGCTGACCTTCGCCTCGCTCACGTCTGGGGCTGTGTTGCCACTGTCTGGCTTCCTGAGGACTTGCGTGACGTCAAATTGAGTCCGCGCGCACACCTGTACACCTTTCTCGGTGTCTCGGCCATGTCTAAAGCCTGGCGCTTCCGGGACCCAGATCACGCCCGGGTCATCGAGTCCAGCGATGCTTTGTTCTTTGAGGATGTCTTTACTCACGACTTGTCTCGGGTCGCTCCTCCCCCCTCTTTGTTCTCGCTCCGTCGGCTTGGGGGAGATGGGTCTACTCCAGCCTCCGTTCTCGCCGGCCCTTCTTCCTCGACCTTGCCCCCCCATGGTCATGTCTCTAACCCTGCTGATGCATCTTCCCCGTGCTTGACTTCTTCTCCCGCATCCTCTTCTCTGTGTCCTTCTCACATGGACACCTCTCATACATCTCCCCCATATTTGTCACCTTCTTCTTCGTCAGAGTCCACGTCTGTCCCAACCAGTGTCCCTCCACTATCTGAGGACACTACTGCACACTCACCCCAACGTGCTGCCTCTGATGCCCCCTCTGAGGCACCCTTGGTTGACACTGAGCCTGTCTCCCTTCCAGTTTTGGAGGCACCTCCAGTTGTGCCTGAACCATACACCCGTGGGGGCAGACTCCGAGCCCTTCCTCAGACGTCTACCTCTCAGACACAGAGTCACACCCGGTCCAGTGCACCCTCCACTGCAGCTGACTCCACAGCCAGACCTATCGGGCTTGACGCCCTTGGTCTTGCCATCAGTGTAGTCCATCCTAGTTCAGCGGTGGGCTATGCACTTGTTGCTCATGAGTTCCATAGTGCCTTGGATGCATCTGCAGCAGGCTATATCGCCGCCTGTTTTGCTGCCAGTGGTCTCCCTTCTCTGACCTCATCCCCTACTGAGCCTACCACCATGTGTCAGGCTACGGAGGCTGCTCATGATGAGCGATGGGAGGAGGCCATGCAAGAGGAGCTCAAGGCCTTGAACAAGCATGAGGTGTTCGAGCTGGTGGACCTCCCACCCGGCCGTAAAGCCGTCTCAGCCCGTTGGGTACTTCGGTGCAAGCTGAAGCTTGATGGCACGATTGACAGATATAAGGCACGCCTCACTGCCAAGGGTTTCTCCTAGATCCCGGACGTCGACTTTGATGAGACATTTGTTCCTGTCGGTCGCTACACTACTGCCCGGGCTCACTTGAGCCTAGTCGCCCAGCATGACTGGGAGTTGGAGTAGATGGATGTTAACAACACATTCCTGTACGGTCGCCTCGATGAGGAGATCTACATGGTGCAGCCCCCAGGCTTCACTGATAGCACTAACAAGGTCTGGCGGCTGCGCAAGGCACTGTACGGGCTCAAACAGTCACCACGCTGTTGGAACTTGGAGATCTCCTCCACTCTAGAGAGAGGCGGCTACCACCGCAGCTCGGTCGACCCCGCACTCTTTTTGATTGCACCCTCACAGCCCCTTGTGGCCATTCTGGTCTACGTGGATGATCTCCTCATCACATCACCCAATCCAACTACTATGCAGTTAGTGAAGACCCTCCTCCAGTCGGTCTACAAAACGAAGGACCTGGGTCCAGCTCGGGTGTTTCTTGGCATGGAGCTTGACAGGGACCGTCAGCGTAGCACACTGCATGTGCACCAAGCTGCGTACATTCGCAGCCTGGGGGAGCGCTTCTCTTCACTGCTTGCCGAGACCCCCACAGCATCCACACCGATGACCCCAGCAGGCCAGCGTCTGCTAAAGTCATCTGACCCATCTCGCTTGGGAAACACTGTCGATGTTGTCGACTAGCTCAGTGTGATTGGATCACTGATGTACCTAGCCACTACCACCAGAGCCAATGTGGCCTTTTCGGTCAACTTCCTGGCTCAGTTCTCTCAGTAGCCCCGGATGAAGCACCTTGAGGCTGCAGTGCGCGTAGTTCGCTACGCCCTATCCGCTGCACGTGTCGGCCTGTGTTACAAATCCCAGCCCTCCGTGGTTGTTGATGGGTACACTGACAGCGACTGGGCTCATGATGCAGACGCGCGTAGTCGCACAGGCTACATCTTCCTTGTAGGTGGCACCGCCATTTCTTGGAAGAGTGGCAAACAGGGTTGCGTGGCGCATAGCTCCACTGAGACTGAGTATGTTGCGCTCGACGCAGGTACGTGTGAGAGTGTGTAGCTTTCTCGCTTGTAGCAGCAGCTTCGCATTCCCATCCGCTGCATCACTCTGCGCTGCGACAACCAAAGCACTAAGGCGATTGCAGAGCATGATGGCATGCACCATTCTCGTACCAAGCACATCAACATTGAGCATCACTTTGTGCGTGAGCGCATTGCCGCAGGAGATGTTCAGGTTGTCAGGGTCGACACGCGTCAACAACGTGCAGACTTTCTCACCAAAGCTCTCAGCAGATGAATGTTCAAGGCTGCTGTGCATGCTGTCGGCCTGCTGCGCACTCGTGATCCTCGTGGCTGATGTCATGTCCTCGTGATCCTCCTGGCTGATGTGATGTGCTCGTTTCACTTGTCGTGAATCCTTGTACGTTGTGTGGGCCGTTCATCTGTGGCCTCTTGTCTCTGGCCTCTTGTCAAGTGACCTCTTGTCTCTGCCCACTCACTCACTCACTCACTGCAGGAGATTGAATGCCATTGAAGCCATGGTCCAAGCAAGGCTGTGCGAGTGCAAAGCAAGAGTGGTCACAGCCATGCTCACCCCCTTCTGTGGTGGGACCATGCAATTCTCAGTGGTTTGAGCCACTTGGTGGTTGAAATCTGAGGGATTACCTGAGTTGTTGCATGCACTACATACGCTCGTGGTCGATGTGGTTTTCTGGAATTATGTTCATGCATGCTGTGCAGGTTGTTTGGTCCTTGCCCGGGTTGCTGATCCTACGGGGCCACACACTCAGTCGCTCTGAGGTGTGAGAAATTGCGGCAGCATTTTGCCGACCGATCAGGTTCAACCCCGGGGTGGCGACTGGGCCCCACTTCGAGACAGTCGAGTGGGTGGCCCGGCCAACCGCGGCTAAGGCCTCGCTTGCTCGTTACTCACACACTTGTTGTTGTTTTTCTCTCGTTGGCTTTCAACTAGCTCTCTTACCCCACCCGGTCCATGGATGCTTCTCCTCCTAGTCTAGCATGTGTGAGAGCTTAAAGTGACTCTTGCCGCTACCTACAATTATGTCGTCTTGCCTTGTCGTCAGTGGCCAAGGATTTCCTCAATGACGTACTCCGTGTCTTCGTCCACTTGAACGGGAGGCAGAGGAGAGACATCTTTGCTAGGGAAGTTCTCTCTAGGGTCTCAAGAGTGCTCGAGACTGCTGACTTGCAGCACCACATGATCTTGCATAGTGTCGGGGAGTTTGATTCGCGCAATCACAGGGGTTTGCATGCGCTCGATCTCATACAGTCCCAACCATTAGGGTTTAAGCTTGGAACAGTCCAATCTGCGGGACTTGATATTCGCCAAGCTCAGGAGGACTTTGTCGCCAGCAGCAAAGTTGTCTTCACTGCGATGTCGGTCGGCTGGTCGCTTCATCCCTCCTTCTGTCTTCGTGAGGGTTTGACGTGCTTCCTCTCATGTAGTGGTGATATCTCAGCGTTGAACATCGATCGAGGGAATGTTGCTGTGGCTTTGTAGTCCGGCTGGTACGGCATGAAGTTTGCCATACACCACCTCACATGTAGTTTTACCTATTACGGTGGAAACTGCCAAATTATATGCGATTTTGGCGGTCGGGAGTTTTTGTGCCCAATCCGTCCCATGAGGTTCAGATAGTGTTCGGATTAGTTGTTCAAGCATCCAATTTGTGCCCTCGGTTTTGACCGTTGGTTTTAGGATGAAACGCCGTTGAAAGTCGAATTTTGCTACCGAAGCGAGTCATTAGATTGCGCAAAAACGACTGGTGAATTGACCATCTCCGTCCCTCGTCATGGTTCTCGGTACGCCGTGTAGCCGTACGATGTTGCTTAGAAACAAGCGTGTTGTTTTCTTGGTGGTGACGGTGGACGTTGTCCGGATGAAGTGGGACATTTTGGAAAACCTGTCGACGACCACGAGAATGGTGTCATATCCCTCGAGTGTGACTGGTAATCCGGTGACGAAGTCCATGGCGATTTCTGTCCATGGTTCAATCGGAAAAGGGAGCGGCAGTAGAGGTCCAGGTGGCCTCATGTGACGAGATTTCGACCGCTGCCATGTGTTGCATGTTTTGCAGACGTTGGCCACGTCGGATTGCATCTTGTCCCAACAACAGTGTTTTGCCAGCTTCTTCAGCGTCTTGTCCTCTCCGAAGTGTCCACCTAGACCGGTGTTGTGGCATTCTTTGAGCAGTATTCAACAAAGTTCATCATTTGGGGGAACGGCCACTTGGCGAGTGAAGCGGTCTTGCCAGTAGGGTGTGTCAAAAAAGAATTTTGTTTAATCATATCTGCCACGCTGGTCGTAGCCTCATGTGAAAAATAGCTTGAGGTAAAGGTCTTACTATAGTTGTAGGGTTGCCACGTGGGCCGTTAAATCCAGTCGGCAGCCGAGTGTATCCACAAGATTGATTTTGCCTAGTCAGTACTTATTTTCCTAGTCAAACCTGAATGCAAGGAACTCCATCCATCGGGTCTGACGTCGGCTGAGATATGGATTCGTCTTCAGATGTTCCAACGCGTGGTGGTCGGTGCGCATAATGCATTGACGACACTCCAAGTAGCATTGCCACATCTTCAATGCGTGCACAACCGCCAGCATCTCCTCTTTATGGACCACATAGTTGAGATCCGGTCCCCACGGTTTTGGAGACATGTAGGCAACCGGTTGATCGTCATTGCCATGATCTTGTAGAAGAATCGTGTAAATGGCTTGGTCTGATGCATCCGTAACCATGACGTAGTTGACCACCAGATTGGCTAATTGGAGGGCGGGCGCTGAGGTCAGAGCGTTCCGCAGAGCAGTGAACGCTTCTTGTTCACTGTGTTCCCACCGCTTCTCGAGTGAGGTTGGAAAGAGGCATTGACACTTGCGCATAGTCCCATATGAATCGCTGGTGTTAATAACAGAATCCAAGAAAAACATGAATTTCTCAAACGATGGTCACCGTTGGCCAAGTAGCAACTGCTTCCACATATTTCGGATCCATAGTAATCCGTTCACCGTTGGTGACATGACCCAAAAACTTGATGTAACGACAACCGGAGTTGCATTTTGAGCGTTTTCGGTGATGTCCATCGTGCTCCTCCGGGGTGGGGCTGTACACCTGAATGTCGTCGAGGTACACCACGACATAATTGTGGAGGTCCGGCCAAAAACTGTTGCTCATTGCCGCCATGACCGTCATTGGGACGTTTTTAGTCCAAATGGCATAACCATGAACTCGAAGTGCCCGTAGCGGGTTCAAAATGATGTTTTCTCAATCTGGGCGGATGAAATTCATATGTTGTGATATCCGCAGTGTAAGTCGATTTTCCTTAAAATCCGGGCCCCTTGGAGTTGGTCGACAAGCTCTTCAGCTACAGGAAGAGGGTAGCGGTTCTTGATGGTAGCACCGTTCAATGCCCGATAATCCATGTACATCCGCATCTCGCCAGCTTTCTTTTCGACAAATAGTAGTGGTGCGGCGTATGGTGACATGGATGGGCGGATGAACCCTTGACCGAGTATCTCATTGAACTGCCTTTTCAACTCGGTCACCTCGTGATCGCTCATCCGATAGGCCCCTCAAACTGTAGGTCTTTGGCCTTGCTTCAGTTCAATGCGATGGTCAATGTTTCACTGAGGGCGTATGGTTTTCAAGAGTTCATCGGGGAAGACGTCTGCAAACTTCTGGATGGATGGGGCAAAATCTTTGGGTACCATCGCGAACTTCGTCAAGCCTGATGAGGCTGATGAGGCTGATGAGGCCAATGATGAGTCATGTGCTGCCACTTCCGCTTCTCCCATTGGCTAGAGATGTGTGAGCCACGCACGAGCCCCTCGTCGTATGCACTACTTGGCCACGTAGAGCGGTATCGGCTGCATAGTTTGTCACTTTTCAGCTTCCACAGCTTCCTCTACTGCTTCCACCTCTACTCCTTCCACTGTCGGCTTCTGTCCCGCACGCAAAAGTTGTCATTTGGCACCGTTTATCTTCACGTAGACGTCGTCGCTGTTCCAGTCAACATGCGGATTGTGTCGGTACAGGAAATCTTGTCCGAGGATAATCTTGTGATCACTCATTGGACAATACCTCCATACTGTTACATCCCGTAGATCTCCTACTTGTAGGATTTTTCGGGCTCAATGTCTCCGTATCTGTAGTCTCCCGTCGACGTGTTTTCCTCCAAACACTCTTGATTTGGTCTACAAACAGAGCTTGAAAACCATGTCGTTCCTTACAAAGTTGTGTGATCTCCTCCATCAAATAGTGTCGGTAACGGTCCGGACTTCTACATCCTCGAAGCTGAACTTTTAGCAGTATCGCCGGTTGTAATCCTTGTACTCGTCGTCGGACTTTGTGATCTCAGAAACCCTTTGCAGCGATGTGGGTGGTTGAAATGGACAAACGTTTGGCGCAAATCGCTCCTCACGGACAAGAGTTGTGCCTTTTACTCATGCCCTTTGCCGTTTGTGGACTTGGTTTTCTGCACCTTTTCCCCCTTTCTAGTCTGTTGCTTGCTCCGAAGATTGTGAACGATGTGCCCGACTTTCTTGTAGTTGTAGCAAGTTTGCGTTTCTGTCCTGTCGATGGCATTCACTTCCATCGGAGTCAAGAAGTCTGTTGACAAGTTATTTCTATTTCTGCAATGATTCCTAGATTCAAGTATTGTAGTCACCACCATCCATCCATTTTGTTATTGGGATCATCCACGGGAGGTCGTTCTGGATGCCAGAAATAGCAATTGCTCGCTGGATATCTTGCTTGAGGCTGTCCTTATAGTGAAGACAGAGTTTGTCCATAGTGATGTCTGATCCGGTGATGATCTCGCAGAATCCGTGTGTACTCGACCATGCTAGACTAGTGACTTAGACGTTGAAGCTTGTACCATGCGTCAGACTTCTCAGTCAGTCGTCCAAAGCTTGCAAGCATCGCACGCGAAAAATCGTTCCAGTCGATTGGTGACGTGAGAGCGTCTAACCATTGTGGGTTGATCTACTCCAAGGGTAGAACGCCCACGGTTGGTGATGTGAGATGAGCTTCGTGAGTCATTCATAATGCTCCCTCGGTATTCTGCTGCCGTTGGATGGTTTTCAGGTCAGACCTCCAACTTAACGCCATGCCACGCGAAAGCGTGGCCGCGAGGTCAATTTCCGTTTGATTGCCATTGACCCCAGCAGTGGTGAGGTACACCTCCAAACTCGTCAGCCACATCAAACCCGTTGCTCCTTTTGAGTTTGCAGAGTCGAACGGTTCTGGTGGATTTGGATGAATTTTTTGTTTGCTAGAAAGTTGGGAATTCCTCTAGATGAGCACCTATTCACGCGCACTTGCATAGCAAAGAGCCTCCATTGTGACATTGAGTTGCTGGAGCAACTAATTGTTGATTCCTTTTAGTGCAAAGATCATTTTTGCCAGTTCCTTGTTGATCTACGCCTGTTATCATGTGCCACCTATTGTTCCTGATGTTGTTGTCGAGACTGTTGGTAGGGGCGGCTGGTTAGCCGACGTCGGGTCCGTGATCGGATTGGTCGCCGGAGCCCTGGGAGTTGTTCCAGCTGACACGCCAGCATTTTGTGTTGCTTCAAGGTTTGAGTGCATCGGCACGTTGTGCTCCTCCATCATCAAAGTTGTCATTGAATACCTGTTACTGTTCCTTGGTTGCGCTTGCTCGTCTCACGTCATAGTCGTGAAGTCTGCAAAGTCTTGACGTGCAAGATGCGCTGAAGACTTGTGTGAGGTAGTCCTCCAGATGGGTAATGTTTTCTGATGCCTCTCCAGCAGCGCTACGCTCTGATACCAACTGTTAACCGAACGGGGCGTAGATGGTGAACAGGTAGAGGTTGCAAGGCAAACACGATTTAGAATTTCGAACACTTGCTTTACTTATAATTAGCGGTAAGTGAACTTCAATGACAAGCGCCAAAATGGTCAGATATACAAGTGTTGAGTTCCAAATGAAGCATAGATGGGGTCGTTGGTCAATTGTTGAGCGTCGTGTGTGGAGTCATGTCGTGAGCGGTCAAAATCAAGAAGGCATGCCGAGAAGTCATGGGTCTTTCAGAATTGACGGTGAAGATGCGAGATGCATCTTTCTAAATCCAGATTCATCATGAAATGTCAAGAAGTCAACCGAAAGGTCGTGTCACTTCTGTGTGTAGGTTTGCGAGAGTGGTCGAAGCTGTCAAAAGGTTTGAGAATGTCCAATGAGGGTGGAGCAATTGGCCAGTTCACCCTCTGCCGTCAGAGTGAATATCGCGATTCTCACGACGCAATGCGCTGTTTGTGTCATGACAAAAATGCCCACTCAAGAAGATTAGGGACTTGTGTACGCCCGGTATGTAACATTCGCCAATGAGGGCGAGTGAGGAGGGGATAAAGGGAGCAAGAGAGAGAGAGAGAGAGAGAGAGAGAGAGAGAGAGAGAGAGAGAGAGAGAGAGAGAGAGAGAGAGAGAGAGAGAGAGAGAGAGAGAGAGAGAGAGAGAGAGAGAGAGAGAGA
>SZWC01007141.1:100835-112886 GCA_023375785.1 Penium margaritaceum | reverse complement strand
GAGAGAAAGAGAGAGAGAGAGAGAGAGAGAGAGAGAGGCACTGATTGGTAAAAAAATGCCTAGCATACCTAGCACAAAGTAAATTTGTGTCCTTGTGTCACAAAATGACATTGCAGTTTTCTTGGTGTAGAATTCAAGTTTTAAAAATAGAAAACCCAGGTAAACTAACAAGTTGAGGGTACAACCCCCCTAGCTAGGGAACTAGAATGAAGAATTACAGTTTTGAAAGTCTCCCAGTATGAATCAAGCTCTACATGCCACATAGCGGCTTTCTACAACTTTCATGCATGAGCTTGAGTGAAAACCGCTAGATTGCTTCTCAAAGCATGAGCAATGCCAGTAACTCATTTTGTAATGATTTTGAAGGCAATCTTGTTGAAAAAATGCTATCGGCAATGGCAAAAAAGAAATGAAACTGGAGAAGGGGGTATGGGCTTCAACGGTAACCATTTGAAGCATGGCCAATTACAGTGGGAAGACCTTAATGAGCTCCACTTCAATTTTCTTGTTGCCCCTTGTAACTCCCCTTTTCCTAGAGGCAACGTGGTTGTTTCTTTGTGCGGGTTGGGAGCCTGTTCTGTTGAAAAGGATTCTTCCTCCTCTTTTCTCCAATCCTCCTTGCTTTCGTGTTGGACAAGGAGCCTCCCTCAAACCAGCGAGCTCCAAGGGTTGAGTGGACACCAAGAATGAAGAACCCACATGAATATTCTTACAATCCTCCCCGTTGTAGTGGGCTTAAGCGAGTTACAACCAACGAACATGAGAGGAATGAAGTCAAGAGAAGAGAGGAAAAGGGGATGCTAAAAGATGCAAGACAATGTAGGGCGGGGCAAGACTATGAAGAAAAGGGTTGGTTTCAAGCTAACCTTACAAATTCTTTAGTATTGTCAAGTATCTCTCGCATCATTGCATTGTGGGCAGAGCCCACATTGTTTTTTGTTGTCCCAGTTGTCAATTCTCACATTGAACCAGCCCCTTGCAACAAAATGATGTCATGATTATTGGCTTAGTAAATTCACTTGCTAACGTTAGCTGTGCCTGCATAGAAAATGTTTCACTTTTTACCATGAGCTTATGTTGACCGTCGCGGCCTAGGATAACAAATGATTTATTCCACATGGTCGTACCATCCATGGTGGCATAATGATTTGGGTCCTCTCTGATCATGAGTGTAGAATATCAAGGAGAGGTGAACCCTCTCAAGGCTTGTGGTGACTAGTGCCCATCCGCTCTTGTTTGTACTCGTTACACAACAAGCGAATCAATGTATGACAAGTGATAGACTGTCCAATACCAGTAAGGGCAAGGTGGTTATGGCTTCACTACATCCCGTCAGCGCATTAAAAATCTTGGGGACCACTGCCACAAGGAAGGTAGATAAGATAACAACAAGCTTGTCACTAAAGGCAATCCATGCTAACCTCAATGAAACAAAGAAGCACACTGAAGCCAGTGACATGCTCAATAGCATTTTGACATACGAGGGGGTGACCTGTATACGATGGACGAAGCACTTGGGGAAGGCCACATGATGTGTACCTCCATGACGAGCACAAGGAGGATGACAATTAGGACCGCCACTTTCTTCATCCTTGCAAGGGGAACTTGATCGCTCCATAAAGGCAAGTGCCCGCCAACTCAGAAAAAGGCAACACAAAAGTGTGGCTGATGATAGCTTTGTAGACACCGGAAGGAGTTACGCGGAAACATCCTTCAAGTGCAAACTTTACAAGACAAAGGTGAAAGCAATTCATACCACTCAGTTGAAACTCATCGAAACAGCCATCGATGCGACGCAATATCTCATAATCAACATCAATAGTGAAGAAACTGTACTACCTTGAGGTACGGGTTTTAACCCCTACTCATATGTTGCAGAGGCAATGGAGTACTTTTACGTCCACTCCCACATCATAAAGACAATAGCTTCCTTGAGAAAGTGGACCTTTGAGGGAGCATTTACGTATTTGCACACTCCTCTAGCCGATAGCGACACACACATTGTGTGAGATTTTTTAGGCAATTGTCAAGGCTCTCACAACATCATAACACTAGATGGATTTTCCCAACTTGTCGATCAATTTTGCAGAAATCATCACGAACATGGACTAAGGCCACTCGTTCCAATGACTATCGGTCCACAAGGCGGCGCGCCAATGCAACGGCCATGAAAAGGCATTACAAAGTGTGGGCCAGGTTTGGGTGTGAGAAGGACCAGAGTGTACGACTGCCAATGCCACTACCACTGTTGAAAAAGACCACCAGCCTTGAGGATTTCGGAGCCATTCATGGACAAGATGTTCCTTGACTGCTTTTCAGTCTTCTTCAAAGGCATGCACCTGACTGATTGGCTCAACTGTACAGAGCTCATTTTGTGTTTTCTAAAGGCTCCACTAAGTCAGTGGGAAAACCTTGCCACCACGTGACTTGAAGAGTAATTATCTAAGTAAGTGGTCAAGAAATGAGGCACACTACAACCTAGCCTAAGTGGGCAACCAATACCACTAGAGGCTTTCTCTGTTGTTGTGTTTAAGAAGTGCACCCAGTGTGGAAAGACACCTTGGACCCTCAACAACCTTCATGACTTCAAGTAGCTGGGTACATCGCTCGAGTCTTGTGCAAGTTCACCAAGTTTGTGGACAAAGCCAAAACCTTCACTGAAAACGATGAGATCCAAAGAAATAAAACCCCATATTATTTGTGACTAAAACCTTGCAAGATGGTCCTGTAAGTGAGAATTTGAAGGAAGAGACCACCACTGTGACAACATGCCAAGCCTAGATGAGCTTGAAGGTGTTGCATGTTCACATGAGAGAATTTAATCCGACGACATTGAAGCACTACTCCGGGGCTTTGCGGTACGAAGTAGGGCTGCAAAATGCATATCGATGCTTCAAGGACTTGAGGGACATCCGGCCATTTAGGCGGAGTAAAGGATAAGTAGACATTGAATCACCCAGTCAAGAGGACTGGCCGATAGAAGGCCTCCAATAACAATAACAGTACCGATTGCAAAAATCTGCAAGAGGTGTGTGCGCGTTGCACCATGGTGTTTTGCAAAGGCTCTACCTTCACAGCATGAGAACAGGCCACTTTGCGGTTGACTGTCCTAAGGCCTTCGGTTGTACATAAGATAATGCCGGATTGGCTATGGCTACGGAACCTCATGGAAATGGTGAAGGAGGTGGTTGTGGACAGGGTCATGGACAGGGCCACAGCCGTGGCAACACACCCAGTTATGGGAAGAGACAAGGCCGTGGCGTGAGTTTTGGCCAGCACATATTGTCTTCAATGTGTATCACTAGAGAAAAATGAACCAAATGTGTGGGTTAACATTCTTTAACGACAATGAAAACTAATCTAAGTCTCAAATTAACTCAAAGCATTCTATTGTTTAATCCCCTGTGATTGAACTGCATTGCATGTTTACTTGTTACTATTGTGCACTCAACCTTGCATCTTTGAATGAAATGCATAATTCAAATTGCTAGTGGTGGAAACGCTAACCATTGTGTACTAGGAGTCTGCAATATGTAAGATTTTGTATGAAATGAGCTAACTATGTCATGAATCAACTACGTTTTTGTTGGGATCATGACATGATCCTAAATTTTCTCACGATACTTGCAGTTGTAGCGATAACATCTTAGCCGATGATTACATGCAAGCGGTATGATTACACCTCATTCATTTCTTTCCAAGTGACTACGTAACAATTCATCTCCAACATTTTGACCAACAAAAAATAACAAACACATCCAGAATGTCCTACAAAAATGGCGATGCTCACAATCCTAGTCAAGGATGAAGAGAAATCCCATTTCTCAAGACATTGGTGACACAATACATCTTTGATGTATCGCCTACTGTTACCAAACCATATGGCTTGACTGCATTCATGTCAAAAGCATGGCTTGCCATCAGCAGTTGCATGCTCAATTACAACCCTTGTCCAAAAAAAGGACTTAGTTTGTTTCAAAGTTAATGATATCCAGGTACGATTCAACTCCCTTCTTGTACACTCCATTACCTATGTGTACTATGCTTCCATCCTCTTAACTTCCAAGAAGTTTCCTTGTGAATATGCACTTCTTTCATGACTAGTTTCTTTGTGAATCGGTGTCCCTTTACGACCATACCAAGTAATGAGTATCTTCGGTGGATTTTTAAAAGGTGTTATGTCCTCAGTTAGAGATAATTTCAATAGTTTTTTAAAGAATTTTTTTCCCTCCAAAATCCTTCAGGGTATTCACCATGTCATACATAGCATACGATCAAAACCTAGAGGGGAATAGAGTTCACTCTTTGTAGAAGTGTTGTGATTTGTGGCTGTGACCACTCGACCGTGTCCATACCCGTGCAAATCCCTGATGTTGACCCAGACGGCACCGGTGCATCGTCTGGTGATGGACAACCTACTCAGAGCTGATCGACCACCACCCTAGAGTCCTGGATGTCGTTCGGGACCTTCTGCAGTTTTCCTACGGCCTGTAGGATTTGATCCGTGGAGTGGTCGTGGGCCCGATTTGTATGTTTTGCACTGTGTGTCCACTGTTTAATGCCAGATGCATGCATGTGACCAGTCATAGCATCTAGCTTCAGATCCTACACATTTATGTTCAGACGGCGTAGCGTTTTGATTTGTCTGTGTAGAGTTACGGCCAAACTAGTGTTTTTTGGGACGGTTTTGGGACAGACTTTGCACGGCCCCTTGCGACACCCGCCTTGCGCCGCGGCAGGTACTTGTGCTATGGACCTGTCATTTATTCACTCTATCTACATTACTAAGCTATTGGAGCTTATGAGAATTTGCGCGTCTCCCTAGCCTGGCTCTTGCTGTTTCTTGCACATGCTTGCTTGCTAGTGTGCCAGCTCGCTAAACATTGTCGCCACATCAGCAGCAGCAAGGTAAGGAAGCTTCCTAGTAGTTTCTCATAGTATAAGAGCTGCAAGACCTCGATCGTTGATCTGCGTCATAGAGACGCATCACCGGCAACAGCAGTGAGCGTCACTGCCGCCGCCGTATCCTGGGACTCGTTGCAGCCGTTTGGAGTAGCCACACCACCACAAACTTTTCACCACCACATCAGCTGAGCTACAGCAGTTTCCAGCTCCGGTAACCACGCCAAGCAGCAGTAGCAGCACCGGGTGGAAGCAGTAGCTGTGTCTAGCTGCCCATCTCTCCAAATACAAAAAGGACGAAGATCAGCTCATAACAACTTGCAGCACAACTGCGAGTTGTGGCAGAGCGCATCGGCAACAAGTCGTACTAGCCATGCTGTGAGCAGCCGTGGGCACCAACAGCAACGAAGTAGCGGCGGCACAAGCAGCAATAGCATAGCAGCACCAGCGGCAACCACAGCAGTGGCAGCAAGGAGTGCAGTTGCACAGCACTACTACGCAGCACAACTGCACATTTGCATAGAAGTTACGCAAGGCTGCACTGCGTAGGGCTACGCAAAGATATGCAAGGCTTCGAAGGGCTGCGTAGAGTTGCATGGGGCTGCGTAGGGAAAGGGGAAACAACACAATCACCCCCACCAAAGAGCCCACTCCGCCCTATGCCAGAGAAAATCGCTAGTTTTTTTTCCTGCACTGACGTTAAAACGGCTGACGTTACTGTTGGCTTTGCTGGCAATTCTGAAATCCAACCAGTTTGTCATCACGGTCCATACTAAGCGTTGACATGGCATTGACTAATGACAAAGGCAATGGACCACTATATCCTTCTTCCTCCTCTTGAGGGTTCATGAGCCCACGCTTGCAGGCTCTTGAGGACCTACGAAACTAGCATGATGAGATGTGTTGTCTACAACACCAGGAGACTGAAGCCATTTGTACGCTCACTGAGCTTCTTTGTGGTCAATCCACGGCCCTACAGCACACGACAGAGGGAGTCAGCAGTGTCATACCCTCTGCACAATAGTCATCATCTGCACCGATGACAGGAGTAGGACATGACCCGCCACCTCTTGATCCTTGGGATGAGGACCCTGCTATGCCAAGTACGCAGGATGGTACTCACGAGAGCAAGCTTTAGACAAGTTCTCAGCCCCCACACACATCTGGCTCCTTTTTTCTCGGAGATCCAATCCTCGCCCGATTTCTGCCCCAGCTACTGGAGCGACTTCCCTTGTCTGGGTGTATTCCTTGTTCCTCATCCTACTCAACTTGTGGTTGCTCTTCCTACGGAGCGACAACCTAAGGACTTCGAGTGATTGCCCCCACGATAAGTCAGTCACGACAGCTTTGACTGCTGGGAGAATCTTTTCCCGGTCTCGGCCACTTCACAGGGAGTACGGCCCTACTATCAGAGTCGGAACCAAGTTACAGATCGCGCATAGGTGCTCACAATGGCCAGGGCAATGTGCTGACTCCTTTACGCCATGCCACACGAGATCGTCGTGGGAATCTGTCCATTCCTTGGAGAGAATGGCACAGGCACGAGCGCTCATCTACATGGGGGCTTGGACACTCTCCTTGCTTGGTGCACAGATGCACGCCACCCGCGTGGCTCACATTCGTGCCTTTCACTCCCTTCATCAGGGACCTGCAGAGCCCGCAGCCGACTAGTGGCTGCGGGCCATGCGCATCTACACGCGCCTTGGGACCTCAAGGGGTACACAGTTGTGGACACTCCGCATGATCATGCTCAAAGTTCATCTTGAGTACGCAAACATCTTCACGAGGTACAGTGATGCCATGCTCGAGCCCTTCTCCACATCCCTTCAGCTTCTTCCTTGGGCACATCAGCTTTTCCTCCGTATGACTTCCGCCCATGAGGCAACCGTGGCCCATCAAGAGAGACCCCTTACTGCAGCGGTCATCGCGTCGCCATGGATGCCCTTCTCGCAGTCCGTCCCTCCACACTTTGGCATATTCTTCCCTTCCCGTTCCATCCTGATTACTCCAACTGAGACGCAATGTGTGGCAGTAGTGGCACAGGGGAATAAGGGGAAAAGAAGTGCAATTTGGGCTAGTAATGGTCATGACAGTAGCAGTCACCAAGCAGTAGCATTGGACAACCTATTCACTGCTACAACTGTGGAGGCGCTCATCGCTACACCGAGTGCCATCAGCCACGTGCGGCGACCACGACCACAACAGTTTCCGCAACAGTTCCCGCTTCCCCGCCGAGGAGCAGTGGTGACCTGGACCCACGTGACCGCACCATCGCTGAGCTGTATCACCTTCTAGTGCTTTGCTTTCAGGGAGTAGCGAGTGTGTCATCCCAGCCAAGTAGTTCTCTGGCTGTTTCTTTGTCTGTTCTCATAGCCTGTGATGACTTGTGCGGAGGGGCACACCTTGCATGTGATAATGATGGGCCTTCCTGTACCGATTGGATTCATGAGTCTCACCTTTGTGCCCTTTGTCGTACCTCCTCACATGTTGCTCACCGCCCATCAGAGGCCGAGTGTTACATTTTTTGTTGCACGTTAATGCCCTCTGATTGTGATCCTTATGGCACCTAGATCATTGATTATGTTGCCAGTCACCACATCGTCGTCGTCGTAATGAATTTGTTGTCCTCGGTCCTATTGCGTCTGCTTACTTTGTTCACAAAGGCTCTGGTCAGTCTTGGCCAGTCAAGGGTGTTGGGGTTGTGTGCTTTGATGATCCGTCGGGCCCCCGTGTCTTTTCGATATGCTTTCCGTCCCTGACCTTGAGCTCAACTTGCTTTCTGTGCGTGCCTGCACACTGATTGGACTCTGTGTAGAGCGTAGCGCAAACTCTGTGATTGTGAACGTTGTTGGTACTCGTATCGTTGTTCTCCGTGCCGCCTTTGTAGATGACATGTATCGTGTCTCTCGCATCTCTTCTTGTTCTTGCTCCCCTTCCCATATTGATGGTGTGTTTGTCACTAGTGTTCTCTCTCCTGAGCATGAGCGACTGCTACATCATCGCTTGTGTCATGTGGGCTCGGACACTATGTCAAGGCTCATTTGGAAATAGCCTGCACTCAATCTTGACGCAACCTATTTCAAGAGGCCGCTCAAGATCGACAATCTCTTCTGATCTCAGGATAAGATGCATGGCAACACCTACCTTCACTCCGATTCTCGAGCTCTTCGCCCCCTCGAGTTGCTCCAATGGGACCTTCTTGGTCCTCTCCTTGTCGAGTCTTTGTTGGATCGAGGCCGATATGTCATGACCATAACTGATGACTTCACTTGGATGTGATGGGTTACAGCCTGCACCAAAAGAACGATGACGCTCTCGCAATTCGTCTTTGGCTAGTTATGACTGAGCGTTAGTCCCACCACGCGCTGCACCCATTTTGTTTGGATCGAGCCAGTGAGTTTCTTGGAGAGATGGATAGTTTCTTTGCCGAGCACGGGGCTTTTCACAAGGTCTTTGCTCCTGTTGCTCCTTTGCATAACGGTTTCCTTGAGCGCTGGAACCGCACCATGGAGGATGTGGTTTGTGCTATGCAGTCTAAGTGTGTTCTGCAGGAATCCTTTGCATTTGAAGAATTCGCCTACATGACGTGGGTCTGGAACCGCCTGTTGCACGGTCCCCTCCCATACCAAGTTACAGCGTACGAGCTCTGGTTTGGCCACTGTGCCGATCTGTGTCTCCCTTGGATCTGGGGCTCTGTGGCTTTTGTGTGGTACACCGAGGACAAGTAGTCCAAGGTCTCCCCGCGGAGTTGCTTCTCTGCCTTCGTAAATATCTCCCCGCGGTCGAAGGCTCAGTGTTTTCGGGACCCCACCCGTCGTAGCATCGTTGAGTCCGGCGACACGGTGTTCTTTGAGTCTCTCACCTATCGTGACCTCACCTCTATCACGTCGATGTCTGTAAGGCATGTTCCTACATGCGAGGCCTCTTGAAGGATGGGGGAGTCTAGGTCTACAAGCACCTCTCGTCCGGTTGATGTGTCCGTTTGAGCCCACTCCACTTCTTGGTCTCATGCTCTTGATGACCCACCGATCATAGCTATCAGCCCAGATACCTCTCCAGCCTTGCCTGTCTCTACCCCTGTTCCCTCACACCCCACAGGTACCCATGATTCTGTACCCATGTCCACTAGTACTCCAGCCTCTGTGCGTGATCCTACATCTGCGCCTGCAGCTACACCCTGGCTTGTGTCTCCCGTCATGTCACCAGCATCTCAGCATCGGCATCCTCCTACTGCATTACCTACCCCTTTGCCTCAATCCTGGCCAGATGTGGTCACACCTGTCTCTGAATCAAAGGTAAGCTCCTTGAGCCCAGGTTATTCACTTGAGCCCGGTGGTCATCTTCGACCACTGGCCTCCGGAGTCCAGTGAGTGTCTGGTCCTGCATCTAGGCACTTCACTTGTAGCGTTGCATGGGAGATCCCTGCACAAAGGCCCTAGGCCTGAGTGTTCGCAAAGATCGCACATAGGTAGACCCAGCGTGCCCTGTGGGGCACAATCTGGTCATGCGCAAGTTTCGCATCACTTGTGATGTAGCAGGTGACCTTGTGGTCGTCCGGCCCAGCTTTGAGGCATGTGCACTTGCCACTCAAAGCTCCCCCTCAATGGCGCCAGATCCGGGCACACTAAGGGAGGCTCTCCCATCAAACTATGCAGATGCTTGGTGTGTTGCCTGGATGAGCTTTGTGCCATCTGAGCACGGAGTTTACAAGATATTCACCCTTCTACATGGGAGAAAAGATGTTCAGGTCAAGTGGGTCTTCCACAAGAAAGTGAAGCCGGATGGCTCATTGGAACGCCACAAGGCCCAGTTGGTCGTCAAGGGTTGTTCTTAGATCAAGGGCATTGATTACACTGACACATTTGCTCTCGTTGGCCGCATGAACTCAGCTTGCGCTTTGTTTGGTATGGTGTCTCAACATGAATGGGAATTGTACCAGATGGATGTGAACAATGAGTTTCTCCATGGCTCTCTCGATGAGGAGATTTACGTGGCTCAGCCACTTGGCTTTGAGAACGAAGATAAGGTCTGGCGCTTACCCAAGTCCTTGTACAGACTCAAGTAGTCTCCTCAGTGCTAGAACCAGGAGATTAAAGGCACTCTGACTCGTGCAAGATATGAACAGAGCAAGGAAGATCCCTCACTCATTTTCCGACGGTCGCCTAAGCGGTTCACCGCCATCCCGGTCTATGTGGACGACCTTGGAGGTCGTGAAGGAGGCCAAGGCGGTCCTCCAGACTGCCTACACGATGAAGGATCTTTGTCTTGCACCAGTGATTCTCGGCGTGGAGATCGTGCGAGACCGCAAACGTTGGACACTTTTGCTCCATGAGGCCCAATGCGCATGGGTTCTGGGGGAGGGTTTTAATGACATCCTTCGAGCGATGCCTGAGGCCTCCACAACGCTCACAGCGGACTAATTGTCCACCCAAAGGTGGGCAATCCCACACTACACGTGGAGACAGTGGATATGACCTTCTACCTCTGTCTCATCGTGTCCCTGATATACCAGGCCACTACCACACACCTCAACATTGTTTTTGCCATTAACCTCCCTCCACAATTTACCCAAGCTCCACATACTATAGCCCTTCATGCGGCTGTGCCAGTGGTGCGATACGTGGTCTCCACACCGCATCACACACTGTGCTTTTGCCGGCATTGACAAGTGGTTCTTGGTGGTTACATCGACAACGACTGGGCCTTGAATCCAAATGGACACAGTCGCACAGGCTACGTGTTATTTCTCGGTGGCACCGTTGTGTCCTGGCATAGCACGAAGCAGGGTTGCATAACACGTCCCTCGTGGGAGGCAGAGTATGTTGCTCTGAGTGTAGTAGTTGCTCAGGTAGTGTGGCTGTAGAGCCCGTTCCTTGAGTTGGGTCAGTTTGTGCCCGCCATTGTGCTTTTCTGCGACAACTAGAGTGCTCTTGCCATTCCAGAGAACTCTGGTGTTTTTCATGCTCGCACAAAACACATTGCAGTTGAGCATCATTTTGTGGGTGATCTGGTGCAGGGACACGTGATTTCCATCATCTGGGTTGGCACAGACATTCGACGTAATGATTTCTTGATGAAGGCACTTGCTCGAGGGAAGTTTTTTGTGGCCATTCGTTCTGTCAGGCTTCTTCTCTTGCCGAGGAGTGGTTGAGTGCGAGGTGTGTCTGTATCTATATCACGATTGTTTTCTGTACTTGTTGTTGCATCCGTTTTAGTGCTGCATGCGTATGGACATGCGTACCATCCGGTCATGGGGGAGTGTTGTGATTTGTGACGTTTTTCCGTCGACGTGTTTAGTTTCCTGTGACCACTCCGCCGTGTCCATGCTCGTGCAGATCCTTGATGTACATCTAGGTGGCAGCCGTGCGTCCTCTGGAGATGGACCACCTACTCGGAGCTCACTGATGCTGTCTTGCCTTTTGTAGTTTTCCTACAGCCTAGAGGATTTTATGGGTGGACTGGCCGTGGGCTTGATTTGCATGTTTTGCATTGTGTGTCCAGCGTTTGATTCTGAATTCATGCATGTGACCAATTATAGCGTCTGGCTCAAGGTCCTGCATGTTTAGGTTCATACAATGTAGCGTTCTGACTTGTCTTGGTAGAGTAACGCCCAAAACAGTGTTCTTGGGCCGGTTTTAGGACAGATTTTGCACTGCCGCATGCAACACTCACCGTGCGCCGCGGCAGGTATTTATGATGTGGACCTGTCGTTTGTTTACTCTCTTTGCATCACTAAGCTACTGGAGCTTATGAGACTTTGCGTGTACCTCTAGCTTGACTCTTGCTATTTCTCGCACTTGCTTGTTTGCTAAAGCGCTAGCTGATTGGACAGTGTCGCCACATCAGCAACAACAAGGTTAGGAAGCTTCCTTCCAGTTTCTCAAGGAGAACATGTCATGTGACTACTTTCCTTAAAGCTTGCGAGGTTCATGAATGTCATTTGCTTGAAGTCAACAGGCGGCCCCTCCCTCAATTCCTCAAGTGTCATGCGAGAGTGTATCATATGTATGCTCGAAATCATGCAAAAGTTTATTTGTACACGTGTGTATGAATACGGATCCCCCCAGATACTCTTTGCAATTTAATCCCCGATGGAGGACAACTAGCTCCCCCACCCCCCCCCCCCCCCCCCCCCCCCCCCCACCCCCC